>QQSS02176099.1:0-31486 GCA_003687565.2 Craspedacusta sowerbii | reverse complement strand
ATGTATGTATGTATGTATGTATGTATGTATGTATGTATGTATGTATGTATGTATGTATGTTTGTATGTATGTATGTACGCATGCACGAATGCAGTAAGTAAATCAAGATAAGGGAACAAGTGCAGCTTGAACTACTATTCCCACTGCACTCTTCAAACGCTATAACTCAGTGGTAAGTCCTAGACACAGGGTTCTCATTCACATGTACAAGAAGAATCCCATCATACCGCGAGGAGCACGCCGCTGCCTACACAACTGTCTACCATCCACTGTTAGGCAACACGCCATGGACATCCAGAACGCAAAAGCATCATTTTCAAGAGATGCCGACCCACCGCAAAGCAATGTTTCCACGCTTAACCATCCGTGGAAGCAACGACTTGTGTATTCCTGCTTTAGCGACTAACTCATGAGCTTGGCTCCACCTAGCGATGGAAAAGTATAACTATAACCATCGCATCGCAGCGCTTTCTTGATAAAACAATCAAGACATTAACAACAACAACAACAACAGCAGCAGCAGCAGCAGCAGCAGCAATACAACTCATTAGCAAATGAAGCAAAGGGCATCTACACGAATTCTCAAGAAGCTAAAAAAATCCACCACTACGAGAGAAATCAGCGTAAGGAAACCGTCTCCAACAAAAACGTAAATAACCTATTCGAAAACTATTAACGCACCACTCAACCATCAGAGGTATCTTCTCATGACGATCCATAGTTCTAAAATATGATAATATTTCAGCTATCACTGACTACTGGAAAAACATGATGAAAATGCGTGTCATGCACAACAAAATTGAATAGTAAACAAGCTTATAGATGTGAATCCTCAACCAAACAACCACCACCGTGCACGCTTGACGATCGACTTAGTAAAACTTGACAAACGGTTTACTCGTAAGGAGACCACTCATAAACAACGCAGCTTAAGTTATGGTGAGGTACGGATCATAGCGACATAGAATCGTCATCGACACACAGATTACCCGACGAATCCCCCCGTTTTCATAGAGCGTCTGAACAGTACCGAGGGTTCAGTAAGAGTAGCAACTAAAGAAAGCATCAAGTACTTGATACCGGGGACCGTATATGAAGCAAACGAAGGATTCACGGAACAGTCTGGAGGCAAATCGAGCAAATAACATGACTACCCTCTCCCTCTGCACCAGGGCATGGCGCAGACTTCGAAAATAATACAAGACAAGTTACCCAACATACCCGAACATAATCAACACTGATCAGGGGTCGTCCATAAATGACGACCATCTGTCAGGGGGAGGAGGTCCTGCCAAAGGTGGACATAAGTGGACAAGGGGGACGGGAGTAAATGAAAGAGTCGACGTCAACATTCACAATGTATTGCTGAGGGTGTTGTACTTCATAAATATGGCGTTTTTCTTTCCTAAATTAACAGCAAAATCTATTCTGATTCATTCGCGCGTCAGAAGAAGTCTATAAAGTAGCATGAGACTTTCGTTGCCTAAGGAGAAAACAGGATAACGGCGCTATGCGAAGGCTTCGTCATTAAACTATTCCAGTCTGATCTTAATTGAACTGGCGAATCTGAACTGGTCAAATACTTAAGGAAATCCCTCCAATGTTCACTGTGTTTCAAGTCTCATGATCAAACCATCCATGAAAATGTTGGTCGAAGCATTTTTTGTCCGGATGCTTTGTTTATTTATTGATTATTATTATTATTATTATTATTATTATTATTATTATTATTATTATTATTATTATACGATATTGCGCAAAAGGAAAGCAAACAAAAAGCATGGAAAACTACAACAAACATCGAATTAACTTAAGGGTTGTCAATAGTTCCCATAAAATTCTATTCTCGGTTATGGCATGGTTCTCCAGGAAGGCCAAAGGTTTCTCATGCATGTATGTTGTTAATTTTAACTTGCCCTGGTGGCAGCAAAAATTGTAAAATGGAGTTTAATGTGCAGGGTAGAAAAATCTAAGCTGAAAGCGGAACACTCGGAAGATGCTTGGAGCAATGAACTTCTCGTGTTCTCTTTGTGCGCTTGAGATAGAGCTTAACGATGCGACGAAGTATGACTGTAGTTTCATCGCAATGACACGCACCCTCAAGTTTGCGTTACAAAAAATCCTGTTGGTGGCCACCACCCGAGTTGCTTACCTGTTCACCACGGAAACATCGAGGCATTGCGTCTCAAGCGCAAAATTATCAACAAGGTTGGATGGGGAGACAAGTGTTTTATAATGAAGAGCGATCTTTAAAGTTTCAGTTTCGTATTTGCTATGCCTCTACATCTGCACGTGATGTTCTTTAGAATTTGACGTGATGTTTATTAGATGTGCGAGTGTAGCGATATTCATTTGTTGCTGTTTTTTTTTCCGACCATGTGGAGCCTGGGCGATGTAACTTTGAGAGCGCTTATATTTTTTCTTCGACCTCCGAAGGTTCAAGGTTGCCATGTGGCAACAAAGAAAGGTGTCACACTGCGACACTTGAAAGAAAACCTGATTGTTATTTTCAATGTACCCCCGAAGAAATAATTTTTTTTTTTAGCTACTAGGTCATGTAGTGGACTGTAAAGGGTTAAGAGAAGCTACTAATCTGCCTCCGGTCTTGACGAACTCGATCGGTTATAAGCCACGTTAATGCCTGGTCGAACACGCGGAACAGTCGAACACTTAAGACGGTCGAACACCTGCGACGGTCTAACACTCGCTACACAATCATCTGCCAGTGGAGCTGCTGATGATCGTCGACGCACCGAGTTAATCTGATCATGCAAGACACTTGAGGACCTTCACTCCTTGCCGAATCTTGGGAAATGTCTGAGCCGATCTGCAAAACGTCTTCGCTCTGTTGCCAAACAACTACCTTACCACCAAAGGTACGAGGCACATTAATTCTGTTTCAGTAAAACTTGACAAAGCTGCAAGCACTTTGCCTAACAAGTTCACAGATGCTCGTTTCGCAGCATCCGCGATAGTTTGTTTGAAGGGCTTGGCGCAGATGAGGGGAATTCAGTGCACATTTTTCCGTAGACAAGATGACCCAGCGCGAGTAGCCCGCAGTCTTTCAGCCGCTACAAAACAAGCTCTCCTTTCAATGCACCTGGAATAACGTATCCAGTTGCCTGACCACGACTTGGTAGTTGCAAATAGGTGTATAAACTGAAACCTTCAGTTTATGCCGGATCTGTTATTAACGATGGACGTTTAACGAATTCCGGACCGACATCAACATTAACCAGGAGTGGTAAACATGACAGCAGAAGCCCTGCCACATATTTTAATGCATTAGTTTCTCATGACACCTTCAAGGATGTGGCACGTAGTAATGCTGGAGCATTATGGTCAATTTAGTCCATCGTCGATAGTAACCCTAACGGGAACCAAATCCTGATGCTTTAATTATTGCATGTCATGCACCTGTTCACAGTGCTTAAAATGCAGAGAACGTCTCATGGCTCCATTGTCTCGTCATTTGCCAGGGCCTAGTCTTCCCCACGATCAATTTGGATCTCACTTCGATTGCCGTGGACGAAAGATTTACACCTGAAGAAAGTTGATTTCAAAAGGACCGGAGAGATACTTTCAGAGGTTTAGAGTCAGGCTTTTCTTGACGCCTTTAAGGCACACGCAAACCAAATTGAAAAACGCAGCACGGCCACCACAACTTCAGTTCCCACTGGAAATGGCGTTGGAAACATTTGCAGAAGTCGCTTGCGGGTTTTTAAGTGCAACGATATGCCTGTTGCGACCAGAGTTGAACTACCTACATTGCAGTGGGCTCCATTCGGTTCATCCCAGCGCCGACACCCTTCGACAATCAGGAAGGAAGCAGCAGGATTGCAGTCTTGTATATCTCAATATTAGCGTACATTTATTGACAAGTTTTGTTTCCGCATCATCATTTGGTGTAGAGAAATTTGAGACTTCGATAATAATAACGGATGCCTCACAATCACCTGTTAACACAAAACTGCATCTGAGGTCAGCATTTTGAAGATAAAAGGTTTTTGCCAGTTGTGGACATCCCCAACAAGGGGAGGGGGTCAGCTTAAAGTGGACCAAAGTGGACAATGGGGATGGGGTTAAAATTTGCCGAACTTTTGTGGACGTCTTTTATGGATGACCCTTAATGCAAATTTCAGTAAGCATCAAAGCTCGCTCGAGACACTGCAACTGAAATGCTGTCTCGATGAAGGTAGCATCGTACAAACTTCAATTTGAAGGTATCCAACAATACAAACAGCTAACAATTTCGCTAATATCCTAATTGAAAGGCGTGGTTTTCATATAGCCGCCTACCGCCCAACTAAATACCTACTAGGCTAATGATCTGCCAATTTGAGAAAGAAGGGCATATGCTAGCACTTGCTCAAGTTAGCATTATCTATTAACTGGAAAACCCTCGCTAAAATGCCCAGTGATCTCAGGGCTACGCAATTGTTAGCCCAATTCAAAGTTTATGAATCTGCACACAATTTGGAAGGCTCACAATTTCCATCAAACAAGACCATGCCATGACACTAATATGACACGTCCAACAAGGTAGATAACTGCCAAAACTTCAATTTGACTATGACTTACCCATAACACACTCCCTATCACATTATGTCTCACAAGTTAAATGTAAATGCAAGAAAACTGGACAATGGCACAGCTTTATTGTTGGACAAATTTCCTTAGTAATGAAGGAAATACAGCGTTTACCACCCAGATAATAACCCAAAACATAACCCAGAACCCTTTCTGATTAAAAGTAGAAGTCCAGATTTACTCCAAAACCATGTGCCTACAACTAACACATAATTTTATGAATAACATTATGCAGGATACGTAGCATAAAGTGCCTTCCTAGCAGCACCCAATGGTTTTTAATCTGCTAAACTAGGCAGTCCACAACCCCGTTAGTAGGTAGAGGGCTAACAAGGCATGGAAAGACGCTGCCATCATGCCAACTAAGAAACAGCTACCATGGAAACATCAGGTAAGGTACCTTGATGTACAACTGAGTACTTACGGACACATTTCAATAGGATAGTACTTGGCTTTTAAGGCTTGAAGCTGAAAAATAATAATAGCAGAATCTAAGCAAACAAAACGAAACTCATGCGAATGCCAAAGCTTTTAAGTAAGTGTGTATCTGAACCTGTGAGAACAACGCAAGTAACTCATAAATACCTTCTGTCTTAGTTCAGCAGAAACCATATCTGATTCTTCAACAATACCTAGGCAAAATTATCCCAAGCATAAATCATAAGACCAGTGCAGCCTTTGCAGCTCAAAAAATTTAACACATAATCTAGGAATACATTTTCAACTATACAAAAAACAGCACAAAAGACTAAGAAGGAACAGATGTGTAAATCTCCAACATACCATAGCTGGTTTGTCCTCTCTGCTTCCCAACATGGTATTTTGTCAATGTCATATCAAAGTCAGCTAAAACCTGCCAAATAAAATATCCAAACCAAACGTGTACAAAAACTTGTGCAATGGTTTACCAATTTCCCACATCATGCACATTGCTTAGCATAAACTTGATGCACAGATTGTGAAACTTAGTAGTCTATCAAGGCCATTTCAATAACACTAAAAATGGATGCTAACCTAGAAAAGGCATTGAAAACATTAAATGTTGCAATGACACTTAAAACAATTTAATTAACACCAGCAAATAGAATAAGTAGCAGCCTGCAGATACCTGCAACTTCTTTTCGCCACCTTCGAGAATAAGGCGTATTTTTTCTTGAAGCTCCTGTTTGCTGCGAATGTGGCAATTTTCTTTGTTAAAGACATGCAGCTAGAATTAAGTAAGAAACTCAATAACCACAGATATGCAATCTTAAGTTTCTTTAACAGGAACACTATGTTAGGCTGCGACATACAACACTTCCAGCACATGCAAATAGAGCCCAGAGTTTCGGAATAATAACATTTGCCACTTACCAAAGATTCTAACTTTGTTGGGGTTTTTTTCTTTTTTTTGCAGACATAATATATTCCAATTCCAGCGAGAGCAGAGCTCAGAATAGCGGTGACTAAGACCTTTGAAGACATGCTAACCCAAACAAAACATTAGCAAAATAGCTTCACCAGACAATTTGAATGAATTAATAATTAAGGAAACCTTGACTACGTTTTAACACTGAAATGGATACTTTTATCCAATACATCGACGCAAACATAAAAATATAAGTTTTTAAAATTGTTCCAGAAGTTGAGTACCGAAAATATGTATAAACGAAAATCAAAACGGTTTTTTAAAAGGCATTAACACAAAGAACCACTGCATGTAATATGAAACCATTTCAGACAATTTATACACGACAGTGCTCTAGACAAAACATACGTTCAACTATTTGCAGCAGTGACGTTCCAAATGTAAACGACCAAAACACAAACAAACGCTCGTCAACTATCAACGACACTGAGAAGCCGGCGAAAATATTTTGGGTGCCTGTGGTTCATATGGAAACAGTCAAGCAGACAGCAGACAACAGATAGCAGACACAGCATTGAAGCATCTACTAATTTCGTCGAATACATTGTTTTTGCTCTGCCAAGGCTGCTTTGATACTTGCTAGCTATAGCAATTTGATTCAAAGATTTTTTTCCTTCATCGAACTCTGCGCCTTGTCCAATGGCTTGCCTTGTAAGCCTCAATTTTTATCAAGGTATGAGGGATACTTAAGCAGATTATCTGCTAAAATAAGCTACTAAGAACAGCTTGTGCTTGTCCTGATAATTTCAAACAATTAACATATTCAGAAGCCATAATACGGCTCACTGATGTATGCTTAGCCCATGTCAGCGAACTATAATGCAAGGCTGCAGGCGAGCCTCCAACAGAGCCTTGCAGAGTGGGAATCCGGGTTGGTGAAGAGGCTAGAGAAGGAGTCTCAAAACTTTTTAGCACGCGGGCCGTATTAACGGACATACAGGCAGGCGTTCGGGGGCCAGATAAAGAGTCGAGGATCGAATGAATTAGAATCAAAATAGACAAGTGGCGCTGAGCGAGGCGTACGACAGGCCGAGTACCACCACTACAACCACACGGGAGAATGTCAAACAAAGCATTATTAATGTATTTAATTCGCTAGTGAGAAGCGCGACCTTTATGAAATCTTAAATTTTCGTGTTTCTTGTCGTTCTTAAAATGCATTCGCGGGCCTGAAGAAAAGGCCTCGCAGGCAGGATCTGGCCCGCGGGTCGTACTTTGGAGACCTCTGTGCTAGAGTATTCCTGGATTCGCAGTCCATCGATCACCAGTGACAGCAAACCCAGTGTGCAAAGTGACGTCGCAGTGACGTTGCAGGAACGTCGCGTTGCGATCAAGTTTGTCGCATTGCAACGTCGCTACAACGTTGCTGCGACTTTGAAAATGAAATGCCTCTGCGACGTCGCATTGCGACAAAACTGCGACAAACTCATTAATGGCCTATTTAATAATAATAGGAGTAATGACATATTTATTACGGCTCGCAGTCATTAACGAAGATTGCGAGATAGGTCGAAATAGGGGGTTAGGAGAGTCGAAAGTCGAAAAAAAAAGTGTTTTCTGTTGACCAATATGGTCGCTGGTCGATGCTCCGGCGATCGTGAATCTGTCATGGCACTGTTGCCTGTTACCAGAAGACACTCTTCGTGAAGACGTTCCCATCAGACGACGACGTCTCACTGTGCTGATTAGGTGTTCTTAGGAGATTCGTCAAACAGGGTAGCCCAAAAAATTTCTCACATACCCTGCTTGTCCACCGACCGCCGCGTGGAGACTCTCCTAGTTGGTCGGCGGAGTTCCGATTCGGATTTGGCTTATTATGTATAATCCTACCTAACGAAGTTACCGGGTTCATGGTTTCTCTTGGTCAGTGGTGTGGCAGTCTGTTTACATTTTTCATTCCACGGCAATAGTGGTTCATGTGGCACGGATGGTAACCAGAAAGTACTTAATTTCCTTCACCTTTATTATGTTGTACCTGGATAAAAACCTGGTTACCGGGTAGAAAATCATTTATGAATGAAAATGAAATGGTAAAACGTGCACTTTGGAAACTAAGTCCCAAATATCACGGTCTAGGTTTGACATATCTGCATTCATACCGGAGTTGGCAACAAGTGCCGCAACGAGTATTCATAATCTAAGACCTAAAGCAATAAGTGTATACTCGACTACTAGGTTCGTTGATTGTTGAGTTGAGACTCCTGGAGACCCACAGGCGCTTCTCTACGTTGACTTGCAATCAGCCTCTAATTGCCTAAGAATCCAACATAAATATTAATAAATGAAAACGTCTGGGTCGTGACAAATATAACCGATGGCGTCAATGGGAACTGATGTAACTGATCCTGAAGATGATGCAGATGCTCCTTCTTAGCGAAGTCACATAAAATTCATGTACTATATAAACGTCGACTCATACTTCGTTAGAAAATTATCCTGTCACGATATGTTTCTTGATGTTCTTAGCTTTTAAAGATCAGCTATATCTTTGCGTCACTCTTCATGCAATAAAGCTTGTGTACGATTGACGCGTGACAAGTTTAAGGATTTCGTTTTAAACTCTTCTGCTGATGTTGATGTGGGAGAAGCTTATGAAAGATTATCTCCGCTGTTTTTAAAAGAAGGTCAGAAAAGTCATGGCATATTTCAAAATGAGCCGCCCAACAAAAGAATTTAAGAATTTACTTAAAAATCACTTATGAATCTCAAAGCTTAGGCTATTCCTACGCTTCGACATACGGCAGTTAAAAATCCCGTGGCTATGATTTGACAGGCACAACAAGAAAAACAAGAACAAGAATAAGTAGTAACTGAATAAACAAGTAAACTAAGAAGTAAGCACGGCTAGTGGAATTGTTCAATCAACCGCTTATGAAATATTCAAGTAAAATCTACGCAGTGATCGGATTCGGACTTGACCAGCGTCCGTCTACCGGACATTTAGCCAAAACAAGCAAAACTCATTTATAACTCAATCACTACTTCAATCTTTAGCTAGAATATGACACAAAACTGAGTAGCACATTTACCTATCTTTTGTGTAAGATTTTTCAAGTGTAACATAACATTTAAAATATCAGTAGCCTTTCCTATGAGAACATTTTCGTGAAAGTTTTCAAACTGTGGATTCCAATCGATATGTGCTAGCTCTTCGACAAACTCGCTATCATTAAAATGTGTGAAGGAGCTGAGGTCTGAACTGAATCCGGTTTTATCTTTCAACTGTAATTTTGTGAAAGCAACGAATTGCACGAAAGGGTCCGACATAGAGCAAATTATGTTTCCACTCACGGAATTGCATTTGTTATTGTTTCTGAAGATGTTGGCCATCAGTGTTTGAGACCTCCAGTGGTTGTAGCGATTTGAGGCTCCTGTATGCGTGTCATAATCCTATAAAGTTATATTTAAGTCACCCATTATCGTCACTAGTTTGTTTTTACTTTTAACCTAGGTAGTACTTTGTCAAGAAATTCTGCTGAAAAGGATGCAGGGGAGAACGATGAGTGTTTGCACGCATACCCACAAACTATGTTTTTTGCGTTTCTTTAGCGACAGTTCTATAAATTTGGATTCAAAGGCATCTTCAAGTTGAAGGTCAAGTTCATGTCTGACTTTGATATCACTCACTAATAGTATAAACGGACGAGTTCCTCCAGGGAACGAATTTCTCCATTTTGCGCGTCTCTGCCTCAAGATTATTTCTCCACGTTTTCTTGCTGCATGCTTATGATCCAAGGAAGGTTTGGTTCTTTCGATGCTTTTTTTTCTCTATATTCCGGACCGGACATATTGGAACATAAAGAACATTAGATGTCTATGAAATAAAGATATGGCCAATGCTTTTTACACAAGCGCCAACGAGACATGGTGCCATCTTTTTTCGCTCCTTACTTGGAGTAGAGGACAAAAATGGAAGTAGACTCTCGAAGCTTGGTTATCAAGAAAGACCTCGAATTGGCAAAAGCAGGTTTCGAATCTCATCACGCGAACCGTATTTGCGAAATCGTATGAAATGCAGCAAGGCTAAAAAAGGCTACACGTTAGGGACCTTCAAATACAAGGAAAAATTCCAAATTTACTCATTTTCCCAGTGCCAAGTCCCGTGATCATTCTAGCAGTCCACATGGCTGCATTATAAACTTGCAGCAGTACACCAGGCATTAGATTGCAGATTGCGTTGCTAATAATTATAATTTTAACTATATATATATATATATATATATACATATAATAAATTTGAGAAGACGTGTCTTAGACATAAACGGTGTAAACAAGGCGCCCGATAATGAAAATAAATTGATGCGCAAGAAAAGGCTTTATTCTTAACCGCACCCAAGTTCCCTTACGCGCCAAACCAAAAGGCTAAGCTACTCAAGAGCTGTACAATTTTGCGTTCAGCACTGGCCAAGTAGTTCATGGTAAGCATATGCGCGAGGTATTTTTGATTTGCTAGAGCAATGATGGCTCTCTGACGGAAGTACAACGGCCAAGAGTTCGGATTTCGAAGTCAAGGACAGTACAATGTGAGAGCGGATTTCGTTCTGGAAGCCTTCATGTCCAGTCACGACCCGCTAGCTACCTCCGCCTTCTTAGCTCACTTAGTCCGTAAAGATATTTTCGCTAACAGCGCCACGTACCAATCTTCCGTTGAAACCGAAGAAAAAATGCGCCTGTTGAAAGTGCAGACTAGCCATTATCAAATGAACGCAGGCAATAAGTAAAATTGTTCATTTATTATACAATGACTACTGATTTCCTTATTACTCCAGTTCATACGAGTATAATAAAAAAAATTTCTGTTAACAGCGCCACGTACCTACCGTGTCGTTGGACAGAAGAAAAAATGCGCCTGCTAAAAGTGCAGACTCTAATCACAATCAAAAGAACACAGGCGATATGTAAAATTGCTTATGTATAATACAACCACCACAGATTTCCCGATAACTCCAGTTCATACGATGATCGCTACACACCCCGAGGACACACCTTCTCGCACGCTTTCTTGGACTTGAAGTTGTTCGCGTTGTTGTTACACTTTTTAGGACTTGGGACGCACTTCCTCTTACTCACGTCATAGTACCAATTTCGCCTGGCCTGGCACGATTTGAGATTCTTTGGAAGATAGCAAACTTTATCTAGAAAAATAAGGAAGAAAGTTTGAAAACAAACGGCAGCCGACTATCTTGTAAATTATCCTATTTCAAATAACCCAGAGAAAATCATGTCACCAATACAGCTAGCAGACGTCTGCGTAAAACAACCGGCAACCGAAATATCTATATTAAATATGAAACGATACCTGGCTTGTCGTTACACTTGCAAATTGGACATCGATTATCGTCGTATTTTCTACCATACAGACAGTTTAATGTGCAGGAAATCTTCGGACAAACTGAAATCAAAATATTTCAAATGTACGAATACTGACACTTCCACACACGCAAGCACCAAACACACACACACACACACACACACACACACAACCACCACCACCACCACCACCACCACCAGCACCGCCATTTCTTCTCGGAATTTCACAAGCGTAAGCTGATGATTTTAAGATCAGAAATCCACAAAGCCCTATCAAAAAGAAGAAAATTATCTATTCTTACTAGCGCAGGATTTAACTTTCCACGACCACGGGCCATACTTAACGAAGAAGTCCGCATTGCAACCTCCGCAATAGTTGCTCACGCAGACGGCCTTCGGGTACCGCGGGCAAGTGGCACCATCGCAAGGATTCTTTGCACACTGGACGACGGTCGTACCACAATCGCAGTTCAACCTGATACCGCCATGGTACCATTTGCAGCAGCGGTGTAAAAGCCTCTTACATTTGGCCGATGGGTACTTGGGACAGGTGTTTTTGCACGGAGCCTCTATAAATAATCCAAACATCAACTCATATTTCACAAATGGTCAACCGGTAACCGTGCCGCGTTGCATTCAACAGCGTTCACCAGCGTTCACCAACTAGGCGCAGAAAGCAAGCCGGAGAATAGCAACTATCAACCTAACATCTACGTACACGTGAAGAGCGTAAAACCTTAAGTCTAGTTCTGATTTCCGTCCTAAACGTACGTCTTAGCCTTATCTAACAACAACAACAACAACAAGTCCCTATTCCCAAAAGTGCGTATAAAAATTTACAGGGAAATACGTCAGTGTGAAGGCGAGCCCTTCTTAGCAAAGCTAATCTTCCAAGTTGAAGAGCCTCTTAATACTTCTTGAGGGCAGTATGCGTAATTAAATTTGAATAATAATTAAAAACGTTAAACAAGCATTGTTCAACAGCCTTTGTCATAGTTTATGACAAAGATGTCTACATCTGAAGATGCAGCCTAACCTAACATATGGCAGCCCTTGGAGGAGACCTTAACCTTTCGACCGCGTTCTAACCTAAACGCGAGCGATTAACTACTGAAGCGCCAATGATCTAATTCACTAAATTCTTTTTTAAAAAAACCTACTTTTGGCTTTAGGGTCGGCCTGATCATCGATAGAGTCGTATTCCTGGTCATTTTCATCAGCCTCGTCTTGCGGATCGTCATCATCGTCCTCTTGATCATTTTCACTCATCACATCTTGAGGATCTTCAACAGTATCACCGTTGTCAACGTCCATGACTTGCTCACCTTCGTCGCTATCGGCGTTTTCATCGGAACGAGGTTGCATGTGGTCTACACGACGAATACGAGGCACAGCTCAAGAATAAGCCTCCTTTTGCAAACGTTTTATGACGCAATTAAATGCGATTGAACGCAATTATATTATTTGACCAAAATAAGGCAGGGAAAATCCGAGCTAAATGCAGACACTCTTAGAGTCAAGCCCCACCTAAACTGTCATCCACGATTTCATCATTTTCTTTGATGTCACTCCGTTGCTCAACCATATCTTGCCTTGGCTCATCCTGTAGGTTGTCATTCACCCCTTTTGGCTGCATGTAGTCCTCAGGAAAACCATTCATGCGAGGCGCTAAAAAGAATAAAAGAGAACATTCACAATTGACGAAATCACTCTCGACGAAAAAAAAAGAGACATTCGGAAACCAAGTTCAGCTGATATAAGTATACGGCCGCAAGCCTCACCTATCTTATCATCCATACTGTTATCCTGTACAGCCATGCCGTTTTGCTGCTCAGCCATATCCTGACTTTGCTCATTCGCTAAGTTATCACTCGTGGCTTGACCTTGCATTGGCTCCTCAGGAAAGTCGTCTTTGACTGAAGGTGACAAAAAATTTATAACCGGCCACATCATTCAAAGAGCAACCCCAAACTTACAATGCCGCATACAAACGACGATATATTATATACCTTTCCTACCATCGAAACTCACCAGCACAAGATCTAACTTTCCAGGCAAACTTAAGCTGCTGCGAGTAGGAGTAGAAGTCCGCATTGCAACCAAGGCAATAGTTGCTGACGCAGGTCGCTCTGGGATGCTTCGGACAAACAGCGCCATCGCAAGGATCCTTCGCGCACTGGTAGATTCTTCCTTTGCACTTGCAGCTCACGCGGATTTTCGTCTTCTCGTCGTACCATATCGGCTTGCAGCATCGGCGCCCGTGAGTGTAGAATTTGCATTTGGCGGAGGGGTGCTTCGGACACTTCGCATCCTCACAAGGGTTCTTGTCCTTGCATTTGCACGATTTATCTAAACGACACAAGATTCAACATTTTCAAGATTTATCTAAACGACGTAAGATTCAACATTAGCAAGATTTATCTAAACGACATAAAATTCAACATTCACACGATTTATCTAAACGACACAAGATTCAACATTTGCAAGATTTATTTAAGCGACACAAGATTCAAACTTCCACTATATTTACCCATAAAGATTAGCAAAGAAAGTCAGAAAATTACGAATATCTAAATGGGAAACAGCATGAAGTACTCTCATGGCACCACTTCCAGCAACGTCGTTGTTCCAGGTCTTGTTTAGGCCCAACTGAAGTCTTCGAAGCTGTCATTCACAATAATTTCACCTACACAACTTGCTGAACTAATCGCCAGCATGCAATACGCTAGAACTTCGTATTCAACGCACGTGGCCGATCAAATGAAGGAACTACCCAAGCCGATAGAAGAATAAGAGTACTCACGCCTCCACCAGCTGGAAAAGAAAGAAGGATCACTTTGCTCCTCGAAATTTCCAAGGTTTTGCTCATCTTCCTCCTGCTGGTCATTATCCCTCGCATCCTGTGCCAAGTCGTTGTCCAGGGCGTCCGGATCTAATTCGTCACTCGTTCTGGTACACTTGACGCCTAGACGCAAAGCGAAACTAAGTTCAACTTTAGGGAGATATTATGCAGCAGAGCGGTCAGCAACGCGGCACCGACTCACATTCCACCTTTGTCTGAACATGTTCCGGAGCAAGGGTTCCAGCGCGCTTGTCCTTAGCATTCTGACGTATGAACGGCAGATGGAAAAGCGATCTTATCAGTAAGAAGGGCAAAGGTTTGAGCAGAAGGTTGTCTGACAAGCAGCACAAAATAGCAGTCGGGGCAGGACCACAAACGGACTTCGAGTGGTACACAGTAGGTGGGTACCAAACAAAATTACTGGAAGTAAAAACAGAAACAAAATAGAATATGAGAGGCGGAAAAAAATTAAAGCAGTTTAACGATATAAACGGGGAAACGAGCTTCACTTCGTGTGCGCATGCGTGCAAGCTCCCTCATTTTCCTTACGGGTTGCAGAAGTTTGGGACCAACTTTCACCCATAAAGTAAATAAACCGTACCAGTCCCCAAGATGGCGAAGCATAGCAGCAGAATGTGAAGGTATTTCATGTTAACTGCAATCAACCTACACAATGAGAGCGAAATCGATATTACAAGGCCACATTAATTCACTTTTCGCGCGTCCCACAATAGAGTTAACGTAGTAGACTTACAGCCTTCACACACAAAGACAAACGCACACACACAAAGACACAAAGACACACACACACATACACACACACACGCACACACACACACACGCACACACACACACACACACACACACACACACACGTGCACACCCCCGCGCGCGCGAGCTTAAACAAACGCACGCACGGGCAAGAATTCCCAATCGGCAAATACATGTTGAAAACGCTATACTGACGCTCTAATTCTGCTAGCGATCGCCTTCTTGTAAATAGTTTTAAAAACCCGTAGACAACAGCAAATCGCAACGCTATCAACTCTTAATAATAACGTCGTTCTTTTAGACCAACAGGCTGCACGACCTCGAATCTCCGAGATAGCCAAATTGTGCAAAAAATTAAACTCATAATCCTGTATCCATCGGCTACAGGCGATGCGTACATACATACTCTTAGCATAAACCGATATTCTCAAAAACAGACAAATTAGTGGACAGAAGTATACATCAGAACCATGTAACTATAAGATACGTAGAATTACATTATAGGCAAAGCTTACGAATAATGCGAGTAGTTAGTATATGTACTTGCCTATAGACTCCGAAGCTTGATGCTGAGTGCCGATGCCGGGCTGTGGTTTGGACTGTCGTAAATGGCTTGTCCATTTATACGACGACTGCATAATGTTGTGGGTCTGTTAAGACTCTCATTAATTCCGCTAATTAGTTTCTGGTTCCCTTCGTTGGAGTCAGAATATTTTCGAAGCTGATGTAATTAATAAGGTCCTTCTTTTACAGGGGGTAAAACATCTTCATCCAGATAGCGGTACGCTTCTGGAAATGTAATTTTTCAACTTCCGGCCAACAGAAGTGCTTGGAACTCAGTTCCGCGTAATTTGGAAGACATTTTGTCGAAGTCATATCTCGAAGGTCACAAGGAAGTAGAAACCGGTATAGGCAGGTGGACGAGACGACCTTGAAATCAGTTGTTCTGGACTTCGGACGCTAGCTTCCTTATTTTGACGATTCGCCGATGTGCACGTGGTTGCGTTCGCGCGTTCCTGTGTGTGTCCTGTGAGTGTGTTGAGTGTGTGTGTGTGTGTCCGTGTGTGCAAAGATTTCGGAACAGCTTGATGCGTGCAAGACGCTGATGCGAGGCTTTTATGCTAAATTCATGACAACAGCGACATCCTGCTGACTATAGCGAGGCCCCTACCACGAGAAGTTGTGGACGACGGAATTGATAGAAACGAGTGTGTGCATTGGTGTGTGCGCGCGTGTGTTAGTTTGCGTGTGTCAACGTGGTTTGGGAAATCATGTGTTTCAAGATGGTGAGCGCTTTATCTGGGATTGGTCTTATTTTGGTCAATAAAAAAAATAGTCAAACGAGTCAAATTAACGTGCTTTGCGACGGAAATTCTTAAAAACAATCTATTCTACGCATCAAGTAGTTATAGTTATCATAGATCAACGTTTCGTTATTTGATAACTTTTTTATGCCAGCAAATTGTCGACTGGGTCAGTTAACACACATGCAGACGCGTGGGAGCTTCTGCCGAAACCAGCCGACCCACACCACTCGCTTTTACCGCAGAGGTTGCTGCCTTTCGGCGGAAGTAGGAGTCGAGATAGGATCGGAATCAAGAGGACGAACTCTAATTGGATTTTGATAGGGCGTTGGGATAAAATACCTTTTGTCAGACCCTGGGTAAACAGAAGTGACCGCTTAATCCTCTCCCGAACCACTTCCGTCGGCTGACCATTTGTTAGGTGCAACTCGACTTCAAGACGGAGTTTTGTGTCATATTTTTGCCTACGTGGTTTCTTGCGCATCTTGGATGGGAGCGTCTGGCGCAGGTTTTTCAAGTCTTGGCATGACTGCATGCAGCTCAACCCTTTATAAATAGGAACTCGAAGGCATAGGAAGCTCAGATCTTACAAAATCGTTTCGGCTGAAAAACTGAACAATTTTAGATATTTTAAAGTTTTTTAGTGGAAGGAATTTGGAACTTTTTATGCAAACACCGCAGAGATCAGCGCACTGCACACACATGGACACATTACAATGTATCATTGTACTCATTTCTGTGAGGTACATGCACGGATCTTTTGTTTACAAATAAAACTGCATCAGCCTTTTGCTGGTGCTGCCGGGCAACCGGAAACGTTCCCCGTTCCCTATCCGGATCATAAGGCAGTGTGTGCTGCTCTTTAAATACCAGAGACCACACGCGGGGTATCTGCAACATGAAAAATCAATTCCTCCTTACTTGACTACGATAACAATATCATGACAGTATACCTTAATTCGTCCATTTTGGAAAGACTGGCAGTCCAAACTCCAGGAGTAACCGACCATTGGAGATTGGCGGGAACCCTTCATACAGATGTATACTATAAGATGCTTTTGGTAAGAAACAAAAGAAACATGATGACTCTGAAGTCTTCGACACCTTCAGCGCCTAATTAACGAAGAAGAAGTAAAGCAGCAACCAAGCATTTCTAATATTTCGCATATGCGAGGGTGAAATATATCATGAAAGAAGTAAAGAAGTACTTGTAAGGGCAAGGGCAAAACTACTAAAAGAAAACGAATCTCCAACACGGTTTTTCTTCTAATTAGAAGGGACTAAGAAAGCGCACTCTACGGTTACCGAGCAGTTCGATCCTTTTTTTCAGAACCACTACTCAGAGGAACAGTTCTCAGCAGCTTTGCTAGCCAAATTTCCAGATCAAATCGACACAAAACTCACCGAGACTCAATTTTCGGCCCTATAAAAGCCTTCTTTGGACCGATAGAACCCCGATGACCATCTAAAGAGTTTTATGTAGCGTTCTGGGATTCATTAGGAGACGATTTCCCAAATTTCCAGCAGGCAACGTCTTACGAAGTCTCAATCCACTGAGTGCACCAATTTTAAAAAAGAAGGACGAAGAGGCTAAACTTGCAAATCATCGACCAGTCTCGTTCCTCTGTGCTGATTACAGGATCATCACGAAAGTCAACAGAAGTTTTTCACCAGAATGTATGCAAGGAAGAACTTGATAACAAAATATAACAGCTGCACAAACTCAGGGACGAATAGGCAATGTCTGTTCCATGAGGCACGTGAACGTTTGTATGAATGACACTAGCAATGTGTCTGCTTGTTATTGTTTTTTTTTTGTATTTTTGTTTGCTTAGTCTAAAGATGGTCCAAGCAAGGACCGAAACGTCACAGAATTTATTACCTTTATTCTTCGCCTTGAAGATTTACCCATCGAGGTTCCTTACTTCTTCTCTATCATTACAAAAACCTTGGCAACTCGCTTGCAGAAAGTCTTACCTACCTTACTTGAAAAGACAAGACATGTGCTGTTCCAGGGAGGAGCTTACTAACCCAACCTTACAGCAATTCAAAATTTAATCTACCAAGATCAACAACATAAGAACAAAGTTAGTCGAAATTATTGAACTCAGAAACGATTCTTAGTCCAGACCAGGAGAAGACCTTTGAACACGTGTCCCGATCCTTTCTAGACAAAATTTTGCTTTGGACGTACTTTTCGCACCTGGATTGTCACTATACACAACGATATTACCTCGCAAGTACGAAATAACGGTTACCAATCAGCTCCTATCAATATAAATCGTAGAGTCAGACAAGGATGCCCCCTTTCGGCCTTATTGTACATTCGCTTAGCAGAGCCATTAGCTCAGGCTATCTGATAAGACACCAAAGTCACCGGATGCACACTCAGCAAGCAGAATTTAAAGATAGACAAATAAACAGACGATTTCGCTTTATTCTCGACAGGCATGCAGTCACTCCAAACAAGCAAAACTATCTTACATGAATTTGAACAGGCGTCGGGAGCTACGATCAATGACAAGAAAACGGATGGTCTACTAGTTGGTCTGGACCCCAACCGACTAGAACTTGCCCCCATACTATGGAAGGACAGTACTGGCATGACGCTTGTTGGGGTCACCTTCTTCCTTGATCACGTCCGACTGAGCAATATAATTATGCCCAGACTCCACAATATACAAGGCAGGACAAGACAAGACAAGACAAGAAGACAAGAACTTGTTTTCCCCAAAGTTCGTGCGAAGGAATACGCATAAACAGAACAAAATTAAAACAGAAAGCACAATAGGAAAGTGGGCGCCTTGTTAGCAAAGCTAATCGGAGTTGATGAGCCCCCCTAATACTTCTCTAAAGAAGTATTTCTATGCTACCTTCATTCGCATAAAAAAGGGTGGGATAAACAGAATCGTTACAACAACTTTTGCCATAGCTTTAGCAAAGGACAAATGTAGGTCAAGCAGGTTTATATTGTTACTACGAGCTACATAACCTTTCATTCAAAGAGCATTATTTAGTTAAATGCGGTGAACTAATTTTTTATCAATGCTTGATAGTAATAAGAATTTGCAAATTGCGCTTCTGTCCTGGGTACATGGAGTTTTCTGCCTGTGTCATTTCGCCTACTTATAGAAGATAATCTCCGAGCGGAGATTGATTTTAGAGAGATTGGCAAGTTACCATTTTTCCAATCATACATAAATAAACATCTATTGTGTTCTATTACGTCGTCAAGTTTTAGAGTTTGCATTGTTGCTAATAATTTTGATTCGGATCTTGGAAGTCAGAAAAGGTGATTATTCTTAGCGCCTGCTTTTGTATACGATACAGTCATTTTCTATTCACAGTCTCGAATGCCTTCTGCAAGTCGAAAAATTCTCCACAAGCAAACTTTTTAGTAATCTCGTAGGCATACTGTTTGGTCCTGATGCTTTAGACATTTGAAGATTGTTCATGATTCCAGATACTTCCGTAGCTGTTGTGTCCGAAATAAACATGCTATAGCTGACATGGGATTTCACGTAGTATTTGAAGGCGTGCTTAGCAGCTCTGATGTTGGTATCGAGAAGCTTGCCAATCGAGGAAAAGCAATCATTAAATGCAGTGGCTACAAGAAGCTAAGTTCACTACTGCAAGTGTGTAGAGGGAGACAAGAGTCACAAGGCAAGGGAGTCCCTGAAGCAGGCGGCGAGAAACAAACAAGCCGTTCTTTTTCATTTATCTTCTCTGAGAGAATTTCCAATCTACACTTGAAATTTTAGATTTAATTTCCATATGTCAAATATCTCATAAAGATCGATAAACTGCTGAGCCCTTCAGAGGTCAGGAGCATCAAAATAGTCATGTTGAATTTTCCTTTCGACCTCATACTCGCTTTAAGATAAATTTTTCCATGAGTCGAGACCTTTTTTTGACTTCCGGTACCACGTGCAAACAAGCTTAGGGGCAAATAACGCGTCGCTCGTGCTTTGGCGCTTTGCGGGAAACTTTAGATTTCCTTGGTTCGCGGACAATAGAAAAAAACGAGTATCTGCATGAGGTTAAATTATCTCTAGCCATCGCTCTTTCAAAGGTTTTCTTCTAAAACTTAACACGTACTTAAATATTGCCACCCTTCTAACCACCTTCGCCATAACAGAAGCCTCTACAAAACTTAAGTAATGCCTTTAAACTGAACTGAAATAAGTTCCAAAACGAGGAGAAAAAAAAAAGGGAAGATAGAATCCTGCCAAAAATATGGCACCTTCGCGGAGGCCGTTTCCCCTTTCGTCTCGTTTTTCAATTGCGCGTAAAGCTCTTGAGTTATCGTGCGCGTCCCATTTTATCAGCTTCCTGAATCGTCACGCTGGGTTGCCAAACCAGCGTGCAATCCAGGCTTTGGACTGTCTAAAATCATCCATTGTAGGCACATGGGAACCGCTATTTGAAGTTAGCTGCAAACTTCATAATGTATTATTTGCTCTTCGGTCAAAGGCACTTTACTTTGAACAATGACTTCTTTTCGCACTCTATCATCGCCTGTGTTAGATTCGCGAGCGAGTTGACAACTGCAGCGCAATTGGCAAGACCACGCCGAAAAGTTGTGGAGAACTTTAGAAACGTGTCGTCAGGTGAACGTAAAGGCAACTCTTTTCAGATTTTGTTCCTGTATAGAATTGTTTGTTCAATTCGCAGCCTTCCGTGAACTTAATTAACGTCCTGCTGCGCTTGGTAAGTAATTGAATTTGTTTCTTGAGAATGTGGCTTAGTATAGCGCTTTCATGTTTGCTCTTCAGGGGATTCATCTGCTCAGAATTCGCTCTTGAACTCAGAAGCTTTCATCGACATTTGCTTACCTTTTCCGCGGATAGCAGAGAAAATTAAGCACTCGCACAGTCCAGCACGCAAACACGCACACACACACACATGCACACACACACACACGCACACACACACACACACACACACACACACACACACACACACACACACACACACACACACACACACACACACACACACGTAGATAGATACACTCGCGCGCACAGCCCAGCACGTACGCGCACGCATGGCCCGCGCTCACACGCGGATACGATTTTGGATGGGATTGGATCGCATTAATTATCGATCTAGTTTCCGGGCTTCCTAACTCAGGAACCAACTGCATGTTTGGGTTCAGCTACGAACATATAAGGAGAGAAATTAAGGGCAAAACATTTTGATGGGAATCTCTTTTAATGGCGCTGTCTGCCATTTCGAATTCCAATGACATTTGTTTTGCAATTGTTGCGATTTATGCAGTAGCGCGGAACTCTTAAAACGAGGCGCGAAAGGTAACTTGTAAACAAACCCAAAATCTTGCTTAGGTGAACTTTATGACGTTCCCTTGTGAACTCCAAGAGTTAAGCAAGCAAAGACGTAATTACCTAATTCAAACATAATAAGTTAAATGCAGGCTCAATCCAAAAGGCATGCATCTTTCACCTAAACGAACTTGTAACAGACAAAGACTAATGCAGACCTGGAAAAAGACTCCATGCTTCAATGAAAATCATAAAGGTTAAAGGAATCCCGGAGTCGCCTATTGCAAGCTGCAATATAGAAGATCCGATTAGAAGAAATTTTGTGAGCACTATTACTAGTAGTTTTTCTTCAATGTATTTTCTCGAGTGCGGATGAAACCTTTTCCCCAAAAATAATTCTTGCGCACTAATGTATGCTTATATCGGCCTAGCACAGCCAAGCTGGCTAGGTTAGGCTTCTGCGAAATTTACCAAAAAATTTTCCGAATCTCGCAGTAACACAAAAAATTAAATTAACTTTTTGCCTTAAAGGCTACACAAAGTTTTATGTGGTATTATCAATATACTTGAACTATCCTCCATCATGGCATTCGATTAATGGTTAGTATGCCGTGTATCAAGTTGCTATCTGCAGTTGCATTTTTTCTACGGGCTATCCATTTTTTTTTATGGTGGCGACCAAAGGGCATTTTTATATTAACCGTCTATAACAAAATTGCAAACCACAATCAGGGTTGCTTCTGAGGGATTAGTTTCGCACCTTTGCCGTTTTTAATCTTTCATTTAGTTTTATTTTAATTTTTTAATCTGTTAGTCGCCTTTTCCCTACTCTTAAGTTTAACTCAATACTTTTCGAATAATTTTTAAAACAATGACGTAAGAGTAGCTATTATGCGCTGCAGATATATAAATGTATATATAATCTTTCAACCACGCGCGAAGGGGTCCAATGCGTGCGTTCTTATCGGCCATAGATCTTCCACATTATTGTTTTGACTTTCCTGGAAAACGATATCATGACATAGAGATAGCATATGGATTTCTGCTTTATGAGTAATGGGTGCACACGTTAAAATGAGCGTGGGTAGGTTTTAAGCTGAGTGTTGAATATGGACCAGTTCCAGTTTAGTTGCGGCCAATTGTATGAAAGCGAAAACTATGCTTGTAATCCCGGTTGGCATTGTCCTTCTTTCAGAAGATCCATAAGGATAACTGGCTAGACCATCGCGTTGTAAGCGTGAGTCTTGAAGAATGAGGTTTGTGAGGATAATGCTTTTTTACTTTTGAATTTCAGTCCATTGCGTATATGTTATGAAGTAACTCCACCATTAATAAAATATTAAACTAAGTCAACAAGTCCTTCAATGAAGAAGAAATATAGTGTTATAAGCATTTATGTGAGAAGGAGGAGTTCTACTAGCCAGGCTAATCAGGTCGAAGACGCCAAATCATCGTAAAGGTCATTAACATTACATACTGTGCATACTCGGATAGAGCAAATGGAAAAAAATCTGGGAAGGGCAAGACTAAATAGTTATCCCAGTTATGTCCGGGATGGGAACAATAGAAATTCGACACGACAAAAACAAAAAAAAAGGCTGAATTGGAGAGTCCTCGGCTGTATGGCAAGGTTTTAGAGAGAAATATGGTACTTGCACGAAGTAGCTCAAGGAAAATTTTTACTCAGGGAAATTTCAATGCTAAAAGTCAAGGAAAATTTTTACTCAGCTGATGCTCAACTAAAATCAAGTCTGTATCGTAGCTCAATATAAATAAGCATTGAGTATTGGAAAATTTATTAAAAATGAAAACTAATGCAAAGCTACCCACAATTGTCAGGCAACGACGCAACTGATAAATAAATATAAATGAAGCACGTCGTGATCAACACGCAAATCTACGATCACATATTTAACACCGCAAGGGCCTGAGTCGAGTCTGTAACGCCAAGTCATATATCCTACTGCGCTATTCAACCATGATTTGACTAAGCTGCATAGAGGAACTTTCAAAAACCAAATAGATTTTTATTAATAAAATGTGTAGACAAGATAAACTTCATTCGCTGTCATTTTTTTCTTTACGAGTTTACAACTTTTGACAATCGCTATTGCCATCATCACGCCCAAACTGAAAATTGTCACAGAAGTTTGCATATGCATACAAGGGAAATGCTATCAATAACAAACCAAACAGAAAAAAAGAAATAAAAATAAAGCAAATAACCTCAAAGGGAAAGATTGGATGGTTAGACACATGCACCAAAATCAATAAAGCCCACTGTTCCTTTAATAAAACCTTTCATCTGATGCTCTTTCCTCTCCACCAAGCCAAATTTATACTTTTTCCTGGTTATTTCAGCATTAAACGATTTCTTCTGACACAATCTGCATACTGAGGACGAGAGGAGGAACCTTTTAGCCATCTTGAATAGGAGAGAAATTAAAGCCTGGCTATTTTTATAGATACCTGAATCATATCTTTGCGCTCTTCGAATATGAAAATCAAGTTCATGATTTCCACTATTTTCCTAACAAGCAACACCCAAAAATGAGATTTACCGTTGAAAAAGAATCCTGTAACTAATTGGCATTTTTAGATGTAAATATTACCCGCCAAGACGGATAGTATGTTACTTCTGCTTCGTGCAAATTCACTTGTAGTGGCATGTACACTAACTACAAGAGCTTTATTTTGGAAACGTAAAGCAAAATAGGGCCTCTAACATCTGTTCTAGTTGGGAGGCAATTCATCGTGAAGTTTGCCACATAAGATTTTTCCTCAAGAGTACCGCGTTTCCGGAGTCTATCATTGATAGAATCATTGAAAGAGATTTTTTGATAGGATAGGATACACAGTTGTACATTTAGGAAAGATCACCAAGAAAATGAGCGCAATTAAATCATTTTGCCTCTTCTTGGCTCATTATCCAATAAAGTATTTCAACAACTAAGAAAGATCCAGAAGCTGCTTCTGCCAGAATTGAAACTTGTGCCCGTCTTGAAGTCTTCATGTCGCTTAAGTTCATTGCTCTCTTACAGAGACAGATTTCTAGTATATTTTTTATCTGGCGTCATAGAAAAAAAAGCCTTTAGAAGATGCCATGCTACGTATATCGGTAAGACCAAGCGCCATATTCGTAAAAGGTTTTCGGAGCGCCAGGGTCGCTAACCACTTACAGGCAAGCTTGTCAAGGGACAATGCTCCACCACTGTCAAAAAACACATTTGACACAACTGTGTCCGTTTCTGACTTTAAGCTCATAGGGACGGATACCTGTCCTCGATTATTGAAAATCAAAGAAAGCCTATACGTAAGGAAAGATTGCCCTAATTTTAACATTCAGGGTCAATCTTTCTCTTGAAGATTATTTGCTTGATTTTTATGTATTTGACTCGTAGCATCCGAAATTGATTATAATACCGCTGCAACAATCCGTCACTGGCAATGGTATCCAGAAGAACTACAACGCAAGTTGCAGACAAATATGAGACTGTGACCCATAGGCCTAAGAGTTAGCCAAATCCAATCCGATGACATCGACGACTTGCTTCTCCTTCCTGCAATGCTGGATAGACTCCCAGATCATCTGCGCATGCTCTATGCACCCGGAAAATCTAGGAATACCCGCCTTCTGCACGGAGGCATTCACTTATTTTTACCGAGTTAGGAACTCTTTAATGCGCCGCTATAGAACACTCACCACGACCTTTCCATCAGTATTACGAAGCGACATCTACTTAAACTCCTGGTCCGTCTGGTCTTCTTCGTCCTCCAAAATTGGGAATCTCCAAAAGACACAACTTTGTTCCGTCACACTTCTCTAAGTACTTTCCAAAACACCTTCCAAATTTTTGGACATGCCATAAACTGCTTATACGATTGCCTTTTTGACTAGCCACACTCCCACCTCGCTTTTCTAACTACTGCATCCTCCTCCACAGTCTGAGCTCACTTAAACTCATGCACCAACCCTGGATACGCAGCATAAGTCGCACGCCGCTGCCATCTCGAATACGTAGTCTGCAAGTGCGCCTCTAGGGCGTCCTGGCTGACATTCAAGGTTCCTTTCTTTAAAAGAACTTTAGGAAACTTGCATGGGCCAGGCAGAGCGCACGACTTTGCCTCGCACGCCTACGCCGAATCTGGCACTTATACTCAACCCGCATGACATTCCTGTACCTTGCTTTGAAGTGAGTGAAGTGAAGTGAAGAATTTTCTCAAACAAAAGCCCTGTCGAAAATTGCAATACTGAGAAAAGAAATAATTAATAAATCCGTAACTTGGGTGCTTGCAAATTCCCTTGAATTCCTTCGCTTTGAATTCCTCTTACAACTCCATCAACTATTCCCTTTCCCTCTAACCAGCCTCTGTCCATCTCCGGCGCAACATCTTCTTTTCCGCCTTCTACAAGAAGACGCTGCCTCCCTGATATGGGACTACCAGAATTTTAGACAATTTGATTTTTCCTGCATTACAAACATCGCAATTTCGAGCAGTCCTTGCCTGTCGGGACAACAGACCGCTCGTGCCATTTTCCACGGGGTCAGTACTTGATAACTTTCAGAATAAGGCAATATAAATTTCGAAACTTGTTTTGGCAATCGCGCGGCAGTCAACACGCCATTTAAGAGCCCTCATTATTTACAAGACCACTGGTTGCTAAGGTATCATCCAAAATTGTGCCCTTAAAAATGGCTGAATACAACAACAACAACACCAACAACAACAACAAAAAAAAAAAAAACTCGAGTTCCGAGTTGTGTCCCATCTGCATCCAGAGTAACTTAAAACAATTAGTTCTTATCTTCTTAGAAGTCAGTACCGTCATCTGGAAGGAGATGCGAAACAGTTTATATTGCATTGCTCTGGATTGCTCTAGAATGCAGTTAAAGGGCTCCGTTATCTGTCTAGTAATTCCTTGTAGGAATATTTTAACTTGATTTCAATAAGTTTGCTCTAAGGAGTAAAATGAATCCATGGGAAGCGTCGTGAACAGAGAATGTGTGAAAATGTAGTTATAATAAGGACGAAGAAATGAAGGCCCTCGATAAGTAAATCTTAAGGCAAATAACAAAGCTAATAGTTTATGTGTCGTTTCGGTCATTTCTTGGGCCATCTCCAGACTAAACGAAACAAGCAAAAGCAAAACATTGCCAGGGTTCACATCTCCAAAGTCGAGCTAAACAGCTTCAACTTAATCGAGTCCGACTGCACGTTAGCGGTGGTGGTATATGGTGGTTATCCCCAACCTCACAAGTACCAGGTACTGAAACTTGGAGCAACACCTGCACAAGATTATGAAGCAGGTAAAATCAGGACGTTTTTTTTTCCAGTTCATTTTTTGTTATTCCTCTTGCTTTCATTAATGCATAATCTTTGTGTAATCATTACACACTCTCTTTACTGACGCAAATTATAGTGATTTCGGGGTAGAAATATGGCTCTACCTTAAGCTGGTATACATAAACATCTAGGATCAAAGCAGAAGTTTAGAAGAGAAAATGAGATGGGTAGATCTAGTCAAAGATTAAAAAAGTAATTTTGTAACGTTTTGGTTCTATCTTGGACCATCTTTAGACTAAACCAACAAAAACAAAGTTCAGGGTAAAGTAGATTGATAGAGTCAGGCTAATTTTTAACTAAGCAGAGCAATTGTATTCAATCTTTAAGCTCTCAGCACTAAACACTTGGGGTGCCACCTGCATAAGAAAGAGAAGCAGGTTTGAAGATCATAATTTCTTTACTATTGGACTGTACCTAAATGTTGAGCAATTGAGCTTGATTGCAGCTAGTATTTTTCTATGAATTCAGGCAAGTGGTAGGTAATCATGCTGATATAGCCAGCATTTCACTGGTCACAAAAAGGATAGTGAAAACTAAAGATTTGTGCTTCTGCTTGCTTCTGTTTTATTGCTCATTTAGCCTGAAGATGGTCCATGCAAGGGCAGCGCCATTGCCAAATTTACTAGGATTTTTCATGAAATAAACAGCATGATTATGAGATTAAATATATGCAGCAGAGCTGCAGTTTATTAATCCTTGAATGTGTTATCAATTTCCTGCATTTGTTTCAAGAGTTTATATATTTGTTTTAAAAAGTATATATATATATATATATATATATATATATATATATATATGTACTTTCATGGTAAGTTCTACTATTTTTGTCAGTAGATAGGTAATGGTAGGTTTAGTCCCCATACTATGTATAGAGTATGGGTAATCGAGCACTAGGCACGATCCTTGTTATTGTGGGAAGCAAGCAGATGATCAGGAAATAAAGCCTTTGTTTTAAAATTTACTGTTTTAGTCTCCGACAATGCTTAACAGGCATTCCTGAAATGGACGAGTGTCTGCCTCTTGTATTGACTGGGCAAAAACAGTCCACAAATTCAGCCATAATTTCTTGCTGTAAGGTTGGCTATTCTGTTGCTCAAAATAGGGGCAAGCCACCTAAGATAATACTTCAAGACATCAGGTATGTATGTGATTTAGTGTTTTGAATATCAAATATATATATATATATATATATATATATATATATATATATATATATATATATATATTTATATATATATATGGAAATTAATTTTATTATCTGCTGTACCCAGAATGGTTAATGGTTTTGTGTTGTGTGAGTCTCCCTTTTTAAAATTGTGTTGGAAGGTTCACAAAGTACTTTTTCTTTGAGATGTGGAATTTGCAATTCTTATCTTCGTGTCAACTATTAAGGATTGAATTCTAACTTCATTTATGAGCCTCATATACAAGTTAATGAATCTTGCTAAATGACCAAATAGAGCATTGAATTTTACTGGTTAAAAGTATGCATGCCGTTCATCTTTAGGTCCTCTATTGAACGCTAAACTTCAGGTAGGGTTAAGTAAAGCAGTTATGCTGTGCCAGTTAGAATTGATTAGTTTTTTTTTATTCCATTAGTGCAATTTTTAAGCCTGGATTGAATGCGATCATGGGGCCTTCAGGTTCAGGCAAATCAACGTAAGGTTTGATGGATTTGATTACAGCAGCCAATACAAGTGCAGATATATGTGTCCTTAAAATGTTACGGCCCCTAATTGACTCTTTTAAATAGTATGTGGCGTTCATCTTTAAAACAACCTTTCTTGTGGTACTGTATTATTTTCATGTAATTAAAGTGTGTTTTTCTTTTTTTTTTTTTGCAGAGCTAGCAGATAGCTAAAATGTTCAAAAGTTTTCATAAGTCGTTTTTTAGGTGGTTAAGTCTTAGTCATGCAGCAGTTCTTAAGTTCAGATTATGGCATGCACCAATGACACAATCTTTTGCCCTTTATCTCGCTAGTCCGCTCGTTCAAAAGCGCTTGTCGGTAACGTGCAACATACCGTATTTGTTTTTCTTTAAAGCGATAATAACTCCTTGCAACTAGCATTTCCACTCCTACATGATTGATTGTGTAGGCTACTGAGTGTATTGGGGAATCAGATAAACAGGAATAATATCAGCGGCAATGTGTTTCTGAATGGAAAAGTGCAGCCGGAAGACTTCCATCTAATGTCGGGATTTGTGCCACAGGTAAGTAATGTGCATCATGACCTTCTTTCTGATAATCTTTAATCAGACTAGTCCAAGGTTTTTATAATTAGAATTCATACCTGGATTGAATTTCTGTACTTATACCTGAGGATCTTGAGATGCATTTTCTTTGAGATTTAAATGCGCTTTGGAGAAGAAATTAGGACCCTCGATGGGTAAGTCTTCAAGGCAAAGAATAAACCTAATAATTATTAATAGAAAATTATTAGCTTTATTCTTTGCCTTGAGGATTTAAATACGCATGGCAAATAAAGAGATTATTTCTAGGCAACAGGAACATGCAGGAAAACTTTAACTTGTTGCTTGGTCCTCATCTATCCATTGTTAATCTTTTGTTCTGGAGATATAAAGGAATATTTAGCACTTGTAGTATAAAATAATATATGCTGTGGTGCTGCCTATTTTATAGGACGATGTAGTTATGGGGACACTGACAGTACAGGAAAATGTTGCATTTTCTGCGTCACTGCGTTTACCAAGATATCTGAATAAGGTTCAACGTGAAGGAAGAGTCAGTACGCTGCTCAAGGGAATGCAACTGGAAAAGGTTGCTGACTGCAGAGTGAGTACGTGTTTTATTTTCAGTGTGTGGCGATCTCACCCTTGTATGAAGCGGTTTCAACATGCTACGCGAATATTAGTGGGATTAGCCAGTGCGATCGCACGCGCTGCTGTCTGTCGACTTTTCTTTATATGAGTGAAAAGCCGTGTATGGTACACCGAAACTTGCTTTAACTTTCTCTATGGTGAAAAACGTTACAGCTATCCGATTAAGCCTGAAGCTATAGAGGAGGCCTCCGTCTTCAGAAAATGCACATGCGTTTTCAGTCTTCGCTTTGAGTTCATTCTTCGTTTTTCTTTTTTATCTGTTCGACGTCTTTATAAATGGCATTTCTGGCGAAAAATAAATCTTGTTGTTGTATAGCACTAGCAATTCTATCATTTACTGATATAGTAAGTTATAAGTCGTACGTTATACGTTAACGTTATAGCACTAAGCAATTCTATCATTTACGTTGGCTGCCTCGGAAATTTTTGAGTAGCGATGCCTCCTTAAGTGATCCTGTGTCATCTTTCCAACCAGCATTTTGATCTGGTGCGTTTCTGGATTATTTTAGGTGGGCACGCCCCTTATTCGTGGTATTTCAGGAGGCGAGAGGAAGCGAACGGCAGTATGTATGGAGTTGATTAAGCACCCACAGGTGCTGTTTCTCGATGAGCCAACCACAGGCCTTGATGCTGCCACGGCCACTGATGTTATGCGACTACTTAAGAGGTTCTAGCTTGCTTTCGTCGTACTACTGCATTGGTTACTTTTCATGTCAATATTCAACTTGCGTGCCTTCAGCAACCTATACGAATGGTTTCACTGCAGTAAGATCCCTAAGAATACATGTCAGGAACTTATGAGCTTAGTAAGCGATTCTACCGGTAGCTGGCGTATCAGACTTCTACCAGCTTTCTAACTTGGTGGGCTAATCTACCTGTAGCCTTTCTGCCTATCTGCCTTGTTTGTGTCTGGTAAATGTGTCGTGTTAAATATCTTCCAGAGAAGCTGACTCCGGATTGACCGTGATCTTCACCATCCATCAACCACGTTACTCGATATTCAAGATGTTTGATACTCTCACTCTGCTTAAGGATGGAAGAGCTGTCTTTCATGGTCCTAGCAGTGAATCTATGCCGTATTTCGAACGTTTAGGTTAGCAACTAATGTGGAGCATGCATTTTGCGGCAGCTTCTGATTTTAGTGCGGTTTCTATTCTGAAGTTTTAATTGCCCTCAGAACTTTCTTGGCGTACATAGATGGTGTAAATATAACTCATGTTACACCAGACTCTCGTCTAGCATTTTTTTTTCCAATTTAAGTGTTGACTGGAAAAGTTTGTCCCTTCGAACCCTGTAACTATGCGCTGTTATGCCAGGCGCTTAATAAATCTTCAAAATCCCTTCTGCAATAAGCGGACACGAAAGCGCTTTTGATATGTATATTGTTCACTTCAGGCTACAAGTGCTCGGAGCATAACAACCCTGCCGATTTTCTTCTCGATGTCGTCCAAGGTCATGAAAGGCCACAATCTTTTAGCATGGGAATCGAACACTTACTTTCGGAGGATTTTCTATCGGAAGGTACAGCTACGTCCGAATTAAATTTTGATGATAATTAAGTGTTCGATAAATTTTTGTACGGTCCGACAGATAGGCACGCGGAAAGACAGGCAGACAGACAGACAGGCAGACAGGCAGACAGGCAGAGAGACAAATCAGCAAGCAGACATATTGTTAGGTAGACCGAGCCCGATACACGGATCCAAATGTAAGAAAGACAGATAGATAGATAGATAGATAGATAGATAGATAGATAGATAGATAGATAGATAGATAGATAGATAGATAGAT
>QQSS02176088.1:0-14964 GCA_003687565.2 Craspedacusta sowerbii | reverse complement strand
ACATACATACATACATACATACATACATACATACATACATACATACATACATACATACATACATACATACAGATAGACAGCCAGTTTAGTAGCTAGAAAAACCTACTTTCTTTCTTCTCTGCCTCAAGAAGAAAATGATAGGAGCCCAGTGACGGCGCTAAGGAAGAGCACAGCATTGTGGCTTATGCGTAGAACATTGTAATTTATGCGTAACCTGTCTTTAACAGAGGCATTCGCAACCATATGCTAAATTGTAGCGTGAATGCCTCGCAAAGCAGTTTGAATAACAAAAGAAAAAAATAATATCTAGTGCGATCACAAAGGCGGATAACACGCCCAATTTAAAAGTATTAGTATTAAATAGTACAAGGCAAACAAACAATACTGGAATATGAACGACCCCTAAAGCGAATCACGGACATATTGCTCAGAATTTCACAACTATGACGACTATAGTCGAACCCTTTCCAGGACCGTCACATGGATTAAGGATTTCAAGGTAGGTTGAAGCTTGACAAAGCAAAATCTCACGGACAAATTCTTGCTAAACGAGCTGAACTGGTAAGGAAAACTTTAAGTGGCGGCAAGAGGACTGTCAACCGTCGCCAACAAAAAAAACAAAAAAACAAATATCTTCATCAAGCAGGGCGATCGATTAAATAATCAGGAAATGCTAATTGTTGATATTTTTTTAAATTGATTTTTTTAAAATATTTTTTACATTGCAATACGCGACAAAGGCGCAAGAAATAGACGCGCAAACAAAGATACAAGAAAAAAACAACAACATCAACAACTAAGCAGATTCACACAAACAAATACGCACACACGCACAAACACACACACACACACACACACACACACACACACACACACACACACACACACACACACACACACAACAGATTCACTGATTGGTATTGCAATGACCGGCAAACGCTTTTAAAGCATGCTAACAGGAATACACCCGCCTCAACAAAGCAAGCAAGCAAAGTTATTTAGCATGGAGTGTACCTATATTCATCTGCTTCATCTCGCGAATAATCCTCTGCGCTGTGAGAGAGCCTTTTTCCGTCATATTGCAAGCGATCTCCAAAAGCGCATTGAACGTTCCTGAAAGATAGGAACGAAGAGAAGACCTCAGACACAAAAAACCCAAAAAAAGCATAAAAAAGATCAATTACAAAAAACAAACACCGACGCGCACCGAAGAAGAAAGTTCGTGAGCCCTAAAAGCGACTTCCAGGCGTGTTCAAATTCCCGCTTCGCTTTATAGACCAGTTCAAAAAAAAAAATTTCTACACCAAAAAGTTACTTTCTCACGAGGTACAAACTAAATTGATAAACTAAATACTAATACAATATACAACGCTATACTACACTATACTATGTTTATACTATACTATACTATACTATACTATACTATACTATACTATACTATACTATACTATACTATACTATGCTATATTATACTATGCTATGCTATACTATACTATGCTATACTATACTATACTATGCTATACTATACATTACTATACTGTACTATACTATACTATAATATACTACATTATATTCTACTATACTATACTCTACTATACTATACTATACTATACTATACTATACTATATAATCTGTGCGCATTCATTGTCTTACTCTACTAAAATAAACTCAATCCTGCTTTCAAAAGGAATATTTGATAGTGCCATTCAAAGCCCTAAGCGAAACTGCAGCATTGGTCAAGCATTGCATATGCTTGCTTCCCGGCAAAACTCTTGACCTGTTCTCATGGCTTGACAAACAGTTCTACGCAAAACATAAACTTCAATATTTCATAATTTGTAGCCACAGGATTGGTGTTTCAAACCACGTGAGAATCAAGTGGAAAGCTATTTCGCCAACAACGAACGCACACATCAAATGGTATTCAGAGAGCTGTAATCAAACAGCTGCACTATATTCACACAGTTCACAGTCTTTACAAGAGCTATTAGTGTCGCATGCGCGCTATATACTTATTTTAAAAAAAACGCTATTCGAGTCTATAACTTTGGCACCATCAAACCATTACGCTGACTCGGGCTCAAAAATTGTACAGTAACAAACCACTATACTAATTTGAGCCTAAAAATTTATCGCTTTGATATCTCGCACAGACCGTTCATCGTGAAAATTTACTTTATAGAATACATATGAAAGGAACTTGGAATGAATACTTATTGCTCAAAGGGGTGACATTTATCAATGCACTCCTGCTACCGCCTGTTCTCCCGTATCATGGGAGCGTACCGCAATTTTAACTAGAGTCCTCGCAGACGTGTCGCTGAGACCAAACTTGCGGCCAAGCCAGAAGCCGTGAAGCTTCGATACGAAGGAAACCGTTCCAGATTAATAATTCACGCAACTGTACATCACTGCAATAACTGCATTATTTATTAAAGATTTCTGCGCTACTTGTACGTACGTGTTTAGCCATCGAGCTACTGCGAGCGGACGCAAAATGGGAAGAAACCGCGAACAGACTGAGCCAAGGGCTATGGCGAAAAGCAAGGAATGCAAAACAACCGGCAACGAGAACTCGATTTTCGCCCACGAGATAACTACAGCTATTCGCATGGCGCTGATGCAACACAGAAAAAAGGCAGCGGCAAAACGAAACTCTAGCGCAAGCCAGCCAGAGGCACTTCTAAATTTGACAACAGTCACAGAAGACTTGCTTCTCAGGCAGCATCGACAAGCGAACCAGCGTCGGAATGCCGTATGCGAGGCAAGCACAGAAGTCCGACGAGTTGTAGTGAAGGCCGTGGAAATTATGTTAGCACAGAAAGCCTTGCGCGAACACGACATAGCGATATGAACACGACGCGGAAATTGATAGGTACCCCTCACGATGCAGGCCACTGTATTGGTAATCTTACAGCAAAAGACTTTTTAGCCTTCAGTTATAGCTGGAAATGAGATCCTTTTTACACATTAAAGGAACACAGGGTCAGAAATGTTGCGGAACACAACGATGAAGGAAATTCTATCCACAAAATGCACGAGGAGGCACAACTTGCAACTTTGGTATGCTATACATGCTTGTGGTGTGAGCACTTATACGGCCGAGATGCACAATTTATGGATAATGCGACATGTTCTCGTAAGTTTTAGTAAACTTCGATCCAATAGCAGTTGCTTTATCGTAAGCGGTGTCATCTGCATCCTTATTTGCTCCTAAAATTGCCACTGTTGCTTAATATCAGACAGACAGACCGACAGACAGAACAGAACGACAGACAGACAGACAGACAGACAGACAGACAGACAGACAGACAGACAGACAGACAGACAGACAGACAGACAGATAGACATACAGGCAGCTGTAATGGCACATGCAGAGTAAGTAGCTAGTAACTTCAACACAAGTAAATGACTACTATTAAATATCACTCTTCATTTTCGAATGGCAGTGTCAAACGTAAAGTTATCTCGGAGCGCAGAGTTGGCAGCCATAACTTGGTCAGTAAATAAACGAGCAGTTCATATAAACAGTGGAGTGCATGTCTTTGGAAGCAACTACCAACGCCTAGCCGTCCATTAGACAGGCACACGACTATTTCTCGCACTCTCTATACGATGGGCTAAGAAATTACAAAAGAATACAATAGCATGTACGCAACAGGTCTCCAGTTGCTTAGTGCCGATGAGAAGTTACAGCAAAACTTCTTCCTTCTTCCAAACTGCACCGAGATAGCAAATCGTCAGTTTAAGGTAAGACTATTAGCTGATAGCATGAGTCAGAGATCCCGTCTCAGAATTGCTTTTCCCACCGGTAAATCCCCCAAACGTTGGTCGGTTCAGGATTTTTTAAATTTAGCACTTCAGAATCGAGATGCAAGAGATATCGCGGGAGACTGATGAAGAAATACAGCCAAGCAAGCTTGACATGAGAGGAAAACGTCTCCGCTATGACCAATTGAGTTCAACTCACTCACCCAGACCAGGCTGGATCTTGTGGAGCTTCATGTGAGCAACAATGTCCTAGATGCAATAGCAAAAGAAAGGTCCTTCCACAACGTTCGCGTAAGATTTTATGCAGAATGCCGCAATGGCAAATAAAGTTTACATAAGGGCACATTATTTATGCATTAAATCCTTATGCGGAAGTTTAATATACAGAATACAGAAGTTATATATTTATGCAGAATTTATATTAATAAATTATATATATTTAACCTTACACGGAATTTTATATAAGGACACATTATTTATGCATTAAATCCTTATACAGAAGTAAATAACCGATATCTTCTCTAAAAATAATACCCAAATAGCCACCCCTTAGTTGCGATGAAGGAGTCACCAGTTCGTTACCCTATCAAATATCGTAACAAATACGCTACGGTAAACCACTAAGGGAGTGGGAATTCTTGAACAAGCATAATGATAACATTCTTGAGCAAACTAAGATTCATATTAAATCAGTTGGCGCCAAGGAACTTATGACATTAGAAAGGCAGAGTGTCAGGGCTTTGAACGAATCGAGCACGCCTTAGAAGAAAGTTGACTCGACAAAGGCACCACAAGTTTCACACTGAAGGAAAGAAAAAAAGAAGCATCGATCATCCTTAATTTCGAGAATCGAGCTCACGCAAACTTATTAAAATTTTAGCCCAGCCCTTTGTCATCTTCAAGCACCAGCCGACGCACGGAGAAAGCTTACACAAATATGCTAACCTCTGCTAAGTCCCACCGGTCCTTATCTTCGCTTCTCACACTACATACATGTCGTAACAGAGCAGACATCAGGAAAGTCGACCCTGCATACGAGATTCAACAATAAACCGCCTTGCATTGTCTCGCTTTCTTGTCGTGCAATGAAGGGCCCATCAGAACATCCCGCGTATTCAAACGCGTCTACCCGAAACATAAACAAATCAGCTTAAACTTAAATGCGATTTCTTGGCATCCACACTAAAATACACAATTCGCAGGAAAGAAGCAAGGAAGATAGGTGCGTATCTAGCTACACTGACCCGCAAACTGCTTGGATTTCATTTCATTGAACAAATGAAACGCTCTGATAGTTTCACCGTGCTAGATGGAACGAGTGGTGGAAAAACAGTCAGAACCATCAACAGCCAAGGCATGTAGATTATTACTACATCCTCAGACAGACCCTCCAAACCAAAGTCTACTCCTACCAAGTAGAGCTATAATAACATGTACATCGCAGAATGACAAAAACTACGACCAATCATTCATACTGCTGTAATATTTATACAAGCCTTAAACCCGATACACTGTTGTAAACCTTACATATAATAATCGGGTTTAAGGCAAATAAATAACATCCAATATAAATCCGATATGTAACCGAAATAAGATCCGATACAAATATTAAACCGATAAACATTAAACAATATTTAGTCCAGCGCCACGCAAACACGAGGCCGAAACGGTTGCCACGGTAAAAAATCCCTATGAATAATCACAGCCACGCATATACACGAACATAACGTGCACTCCGAACATAACCACAGGCCGCAATCAACCAAGAGACGTAGAAGACCAGTCCTTCAAACACGGAACTCACCCGTAGAAGACCCAGAATGAAAACTTCGTAGGTCTGCCCATTCGCCACACTCCCCAGCTCAGCAAACAGCTTCTCCGCAGGACAATTATTGCTACATAAAGCAAAGAGCTTATATCTTGCAAATAACATCTTAATACGTGACAGAAAAAATGGAGCCTATCTCTATTTTCCGGGGCCACCGAATCAAGTGTTGTCAACGTATAGGCGCAAACCAGCATTTTACTGCTTATGCTCACTTACATCAGACGAAACCCAAAAGCTTCCAAAATACCAACCTCCACGCAGGGTCCTTTTCACTCTTCATCTTCTAAACAAAAATTTAAATGTAAACAAAATCGCTCTAGATACTCACGCAAACGTAAACACGATCAACTTCAAGCATGATCGAAAACAAAGGCAAGACGAAAGAAGACAACGACGAATTCTACGAGAACCAAAACTTTGAGCCAAAGCAAAGCATGGCATTAAAACTCGTGAATGCACCACTACGACTCAGCAATTACAACTACACGGAAGACATCTAAACACTAAATCTTAGGACTTTAAGCAGCAAAGGATCAGTCCCACAACAAACAGGACTTAAATAACACCGTGGAAAGTAACGAGCTCATACGATGGCCTCTCCCTTGCGCGAAAACTTTAGCATAAATTAACACTAAAATAAGCTGACTTACGACACGAACTTTTAAATCTCATGTTTAAAAAAAATACACACTAATTATGCGAAGAGCAAGATACCGCTTCTTCTTCATCAGATGATGACTGGGATTCACCCTCGTCAGAAGATGACGTAGACTCTCCTTCCTGCGCAAATACAGAAAGTCATTCTGCAAACATCTTACTCTCCAGGAGCCTTGACGATTTTAATCATCAAAAACAAGCGCATAGGACTAGATTTAAGATGAAAAAGGTAAGAATTTATATATATTATTAACAATATATGCCAACCTTTGCAGCCTTTTCTTTATAGGACGAAGCATTGAAGGCAAGGAAGTCAAGTACTTGGTTGTGGACCCACATAGGAAGCGCATCTCCTGTAGAATTGAAAGTCAGATTATCACAGGAGACAATCAAACTATTCAACAAGTAACTTCTTTCGGTATAAAAACCATTAAAAATAAAGAGCACACCGACGTCTAGGAACTATGTCGAGCCACCAGAATCCATACTCTAGCTCACTCTAACTTTACTCTATACAAAACCTAGCCATGAAGAATCATTTGCAACCGAAATGCAAGGGCGTAACTGCCAAACAATTTTCTTGCACGTTACCAATAAAAACGTTGGCTGATTACCCTAACACAAACATCCGAAGTTACACTGATGGAATGACAGCTTTAGTTTCATCCCAAACTGGGGCACCGATAACGGCGGAAAGATACGGAGACAAGGTGCACAATTTATTATCTTTTCTGTATAAACAAACGCGCATGAAGAGGTGGCTTGATCGCATGGCTTGTAACAGCATAGGTAATAAACAGACTGTAGCGACACTACGGTACATAGATTACCTAGACAACACCTACGGTAGCAGCTCGGTGATGCCTAGGTAACGCCTCAGAAGGGTCTAACTGACTCATCGCTCTTGCGAAAAAGTGAAAGAAGACAAATCTTTTACCCTTTTTTAGCTCCTCGTATAAGACCATAACTTCATCGACATTTTTGCTAGTTTTAATAAGCTCTAGAAGATTTCAAAAACATAATAATACTCCGCATTCTATTACAAATATGTAATCTTCTTAAAACTAGGCCAGACATGCCTCGATAAGCAGCGCACACGAAAGAAAATTTAAATAAAATACACCAACACCCAAGCTCTGCAAAAAAAAGATGCTCGTTAGTTAACTAAGTCATAATTACTCCAACCAACAGAACTTCAACGTAAGGACAATTTTCAAACCACTGCAATACAAAAAAAAAACTGCAACCAACATGCACGCAAACCATGACTAGCCACAAATGAGAAGCTATCTACACTCTAACAAAATGCTTTCCAGCTAATCAGAGATAGCAACTTTGCTATAGAATCAATTCCACCAAACATAACCATGACACTGAAACGACAGTGAAATGAGGACACAAGCCCGGAAAGACTCACTTTCGAGTTCAAAATTCATTCTTAAATTTATTGCGATAAGCACAAACACAACCGACGCCACTAGAGGTAGTCATGCTCCCTGGAGTTTGAGGACCCAGGGGGAAACTTTGTGCCCACAGAGAGCTTGAAATGAAACTTACGTTGAAGAGCGCTAACAGACTTTTCACCGAACGGAGGCACATCCTCCTGTGGCCAGGCCTTGAATCAAGACGAGAAATACGTAACAGTTGTATTTAGTGTCCACACATACCTTGAAAATAACTAAGCAACAAATGCTGGCCGTACATCTGAAACCTGATATGTGCCAACAATGACCAGTACAGACCACATAACTATGATCTTGCCATGGCATCAGCGACAGAACAGTGGCATTACATATCAAGCGTTTGCGAGCAAGACGGCAACCGGTCTGCAGTCGTTGATGACGAAGAATTTTTTACAAACATGCTCTTTATTATTCCTTTATTTACGCTAAGTCTAACTGTAACCCACCCTTAAACCTAACCCCAAGCCTACCCCGTAACCTGACCGAAACCCTTTCTCTAACAAGCTTGAGTCGTCCGCAATCAAAAAAAATTTTATATGAAATTTAAAGACAATTAATTAAAGAACCCTGGCGTGCAGTGGTCATATTAAATATTACGGCATATCGCGAGATTTGGAGGAACGGCCGGTTGAGAAGGAAATGGTAGATTTACGGTATGCTAGTTAGAAACCTTAGCACCTACACAAGAAAATTTTGAAAATGGTGTGCGACAGTTGAACATACAATTATAAACATTCACCAAAAATAAGAAGTGATACCACGGCATTTTTTATAAGTTAACACTGACTCGATAGCAAAAGTAAATTTGGATAATTCATCATTCATCAGTAGTGTTTAGGACAGGCTGCATAATTAGATTTAAAGGCAAGATCGAAACATCGTCACTTTCTTTTGATAAGACCTTCGCGAACGTCAAGGAAAACAGGGATCGTTGCTACCGCAACTTTTAGGCTACGAATCAAATTTAAACTTACTGGCACTGGTTGACGAAGACGAAAGAGCTCTGGGTACTTCTTCATAACAAAGTCAGCCGCCTGCTCGCCTGATGCTAATGCAGCACGAACCTCGCGCTGAAATAGAACGACCCGGGCACTACAAATCTTCATTAAAGTAGCCGAGCATTAAAGAAAATCAGGAGGAAAAAAGGCCACTTACGCCAACCTAAAAGCTTCCCTACTTCATACAAGAAATTCCTAATATCAGAACTGAACAGAGAAGGAACATCAACAGAAGGCCAGAGTGACAACAGCAGAACTCCACCTGTCTTAAGGAAGATCGAGGATTCAAGACAGGATCATCGTAGAAACCGTACGCTGGCTTTCCAGGAGTCTACAAGCAACAAATACTGATACAAGCGCCTCAACACTCAGACAAGAGAGGATAGAAAAAACAGTCTCCTAGCATAAGATCCTGCTCGAAAGAAACTCGATTTAAAACTGCTAATTACAACCCCTAAACAAAAAATGACATTCGAAAGATAAGACCTATGGAAAGAAAATATATTGATTAATGCATACTACGTAACCAAAAAAACTTTACCGCTTCCACAGTAGATGCAAGCACGCGCAGCACTGTCAAACGGTCCCTAAAATATACAGGCTCGCGTAAACGCCAAGCAAATACCAACTAGCAAAACAGAATCAATTAAAAGCAATTTTAAGTGAGTCAGAGTGTCAAAATTAGAATACGTAAAAGTTACCTAACTTTTACGTGCTTAAAAAGGGTTCATCAGATACAAAAGTCTTAAAAAACACTTCAAAGCTCAGGATATGTTTTAATCACAATATCAGTAAATCTAGAGTTTTCTTTAATATAATCCAAATTAACAACATACCGTTTCTTCCTTGGCGGGGTCAAAGTTGTATGCTCTAAAATTCCAAACAAATCAACAAGACATCCAATCATGCAACATAGGACTATTCTATACGAGGTTTAAGGGGAGCAACCTTAAAATTGTGCGCACCAACAGATATCGTATGTGAAATGGAAAATCATGCCAAGAAAACAGTTCTGTACAGTTTTTTATTTTTATTTTACGGCATCTAGGGACATGCGAATTTAGGATTGCAATGTCACTAAGGTGCATTTATAATCGCGTTTAATTACAGAAAAAAATAACATAGAGATCAAAGTTCCTAAATGATTAAAATACTGAATAAGGATCTGCTTATATAACGACCTCTATGGCTCTGCTGGTAACAGTTTTTATTCAGTTGGGAATGCAAACTCATGTCATGGAGTTCTGAAGCTATATATTACCAACGACAGCAATAAACAAGTACATGCAACCTGCAATGTATTCTTGGCTACAGTTAACATCGTTATAACATTATCTAATATACCAAGCTTTTACCTGTTTGATCCTGACGATAATTAGCTGAACTTTGAGCAACAGTTGACCTAAAAAATGGCAAACAGGGAAATTAGCAAAGCATCAGGGCTGCAGAGCGTTGTAATCTTCAAGCCTCAAGAGAGTCCCAAGGGTCAAATTTTTTACAAATATGAGGTCACAACAAAGACAAAAGAATCATTGACTTCTACAGAAAGGAATCGTTATATACGTTATAATGTAAAGTTCTTTCCGTTGGATACGGACAGCTTTCTTTATTTGCAAGGCTTGATGTAACAAGCCTTTTAAACAAAGGTTCAGTCTATTCTGGTTCATAGGAACACATCACAACACTTTCTTTAGTCCTAATAACCAACTGGTACAATTGCGCTAACACATTTTATGCTCTAAGGCGTAATGTGGTAGACTACATGTAAACCTAAAGTTCGTACTAAAATAAAGTTATTTCCTTTATCGCGCAGAACAAGTAAACTGCAACATAGAAGCAAACAAGCACTACTTTCATATATTCTCAATTGAAAATAAATTTAGAAATGTTGCTCAAAGCTTTTGCACTCAGAAATTTGATTAAGGATTGTAAGAATTATTGAGACTGGAATTAACCTAAGGCGATGCTGACACTGGTTCATTCCTCAAATGAAAAAACAGAGAAGCATTAGAATCCAAAGCTACAATAGCTCTGGTTTAGAAAAGATTACATATACTTAGTACTGCCATGCACTTTTTGAACTTTCCTATTATAGCGTAAAGTACTCTTCTGTAGTACTGCTTCAGATCCTCCTGTGTTGCTAAAACTCCGTGCATTCCCAGTATGTGAACAACTAGTGCATTTTGTTTCATTTTCAATCTAATGCTTATTTCCTAGAGTCAACAGATTTTCGACCCAAATATGCAAATATACTTTTGGCTCGGATTTTGGGGGTTCTATAGGATATGGTTCAAACAAGCCACTTGCTTGATTAACCGGTACTGGCTTAACTGGTCATTAGCATAAGTAAAAAAGGCAATCAAGCACATCATGATTACCAAACATGGATGACCTACATCAAGACGTTGTCAGTAGCAACCCGTCTTCATCAGTGCCATAGCAAAGCAGCAAATTCATTATGATATTGTATGCAGCCAAGCCTAAATTACAGTTTCCATCACCTTCTTTGAGACTACATTACAGGCACTAGGTAATCATCTCCATTACTGCAGTCTACAGCAGCGAAAAAGGCATGAATGCAATCTCTGCCTTTGCAGCTATATCGTACCAAATCTCTTAAGCTTCATTTTCAAAAGCAGAATATATCAGGAAGTAGCTCCAGAATCATCAAACAGCTTGTGCGGGTTGCAACCAAACTCAGAATTTTGCTGCTCACGAATGTGCTAACGAAGATTTGTCTGAAAACTTCTCACCTCATAACAGAGTTCACAAGCATTTATATTTACGTTTGCACATAATAAAACAGTTCGTATACCAATCTCATTAAAATTTGAATTAGCAACCCTCAAAATCACTACAAGCAAGATCGGCTGGACTTATAAAATTCACTTGCATGTCAAAAGCGACAGTATGCCAACCAAATAGTAAGCATTCGTTCTGGCACGCAGGCAACTAAAAAACAAGGACGGTAACTGCCAATCCACTAACCATGGCTTTCTCTGTGAAACGCCTCCGATCGCAGAAGGCCAGATAGCAGACCGACAGCAACAACTTCTCATAAGTTTAAATGTAGACATGTCCAAGAATAAGCTAGCGAAATACCGAAGTGCTTATAATCTGAAGATGCAACTGCGCAGATCAACTATGGACGACCATGTTGCATGTCAGCGTCTAAATAGATCAATTATTAGTAGGTGAGGTATTCAATGACAAACTGCAGAAGAGGAGTGTAATGACTGCCATGACAGTATTTACGTTATACTACAAGCTGCATCACAATTCAAAGTGATACACGTGTTCTAACATGACCATTTGAATTTGCCCAGACGATCCAGTTTAGGTCACTATAGCAATCATATTAAATCAGCCAAGAATTGAGCAAACAATGCAAGCAAATGCACTTGCTACCGGCGAAAGATTGTTATGTACAGTTCTCTTTGAGAATAAAAAAGTTTTCATGACTTCGTTCCCCTAGACTGCTCGGTTCCGTGCAAATAGTTAGTCGCGAATTCCCGCGAAAATTTGTCGGTTCGACCATTACAGGCATTTCTAGGTACCCATGCGGAGTCCCAACAATGGCGTCAGATTGGCTTCACATCCGAGTCTAAGTTGCGCGATCCAGTTTAATATATAGATCGAGTGGACGTCCCTTGGAAGTTTGCTTAAATTTTTTTAGTCATACACATCAACCCTGTATTGGATGGAAGTGACTTGTAGACCTTCGTGCGACCGAAGAGCCAGATAGAAAGCTTCCACTTGGGGCAGGAACCAACCAGAGGGACCCCACACAACGTCTCACCAAATGAATTGTATCTTTCAGGTGCTAAATTTCTTTTGTGCGTTGCAGGCAATAACATTAGGAAACGCCTATTTCAATAACCCGCTCTTTCCTGACGGGACTTGTAGTTCACCTCAGCGACTTTTGTTAAGGGGAAATCAGCGATGTTTGAATCTGCTGACTTGCCCGCCCTGACAGCTCAGCATGAATGTGGACCTTGTTCTAATGACACAGCCATATCTGGCAAACAAAGAATATATCATTAATAAAAAAAATAATGGTTTCATTTTATTGGTTTCAAAGGTTGGATGGGCAACGCAATGACAATACAGGTGCTTCCTTATGTAGTAATTCAACTTAGGAATAAAAGCTCGTTAATAGAAAGGTACTACCATTGTTATGGAGGAAGATGTTTGATCAAGTGGTTTTAAATGACCCAGACTATCAGATACACTTGCACAATTTAGACCAAGCAAGTACAGCCTGTTAGCAAGCTAGAGCGGAATCCCCATTTGTAAAAGAAAGCTTATGTCACTGCCTTCGCGGACTTGCATTGCACAAAATGCACATGTAATCTTCTCAGCATTCTAGTTTTTGGTTATGATGATCAATTGGAGGCCTGTAAAGCAAATACTAATGTCACGCGTCATTGAAGCTGTCAGCAACGCATCGTCGCTTGCCGTTTTTTACTATGCGGGTAGAACATTTGATGCCTTAGCAAGCATGGCAAAATGCCAGAACATCAACACTGCTGCTTATTCATCAGGACTGGAATAATGAATTGGAATTGAGAGTTAGGATCAAGTGACTTGCAACTGAAGGTAACACGATTTGAAATTCATTTCAAAAAGAAGTGAAGCAACAAATATACAATTTCCATGCCAAATTTCATGATTGAAAGCGTCTTGCATTAATATTAGTCAATAGTCTAGTATTATTCCAGTCTATTTACGGTATTCTCCAAGAACAATGACTTGTAGAAGCTACAATTTGCCTTAAGTTATTATTAGGAAAGCGTTTAAGAGGAGTTAAGAGCTAGAATCTGAGCTAATATAATTGAATGCAGAATTTAACCTAATCATTACAAGTGGGCAAATGCATCATCTTTTGTCACAAAGCTTTGAGTCAGGTACTTACATGTCAGGATTGGCAATACACAGATATTTTTTACATTAAACGAGGAAGTTCAATCCTATCAGAACTAAGGCAGAATAGAATCCTATTTCTAATTTCTAAAGCAGAAATTGAATCAATGTTGTATGTCAAACGCATCCTATCACATCCTATCGCATCCTACACAATCCTATTTCTAATTTCTAAAGCAGAAATTGAATCAATGTTGTATGTCAAACGCATTTTCAGAATGGCTGCCTATTTGGACTTGCTGGAGGTACTCTGTGCCATTCAACATCACGTTTTGAGCAATTCAATAGTCTACTTTTTAAGGATACTTGTTAGTCTAAAAACTGAAATTTAGGCGTCAAGATACCGCGCCTCTAGAAGGGTGAATTGACTATAAGAACTACGAAATGCCATTTGATGTAGATGTAAAGAACCAATATATGTTATATAGATGTAAAGCTCAACAGAAAAACACTAAAGAAAAAGTTGGGTAACTTAATGCGTATATTTTTCTTAGCCTTGATTAAAGACATCCAACAGCAACAACAACAACAACAACAACAACAACAACAACAACAACAACTCTGAGCGAACATCTGGCATGGACCAGTCAAATCTCTGAACTTTCAAAAAAACTTTCGAGAGCGAACGGCCTTTTAGCTAAACTGCGATACTATGTGGATACGCAGACCACTAAGTCACACTACTATCGTCTATTTCATTCTCACGTGACAAACGGATGCCTTACTTGGGGCCTATCTAGATGAGTAATTTAAACAGAATGTTTAAGTTACAACAGCAAGCTCTGAGGATAATTGCGTTCTCTAATTATGATGCTTCTACGTCTCAATTATTCTCGCAGTTACAAATTCTGAAACTCGAAGATGTTATTAAGGTTAACTTGTGCTTTTTTATGCATGATTGGTTCAATAACCGGCTACCATGGTGTCTTAAGAAATTGTTAATTTTTACGCCACTACAGTAAACACTTGGAGAGAAGTTAAGTGTTTGCTTATGGCTTCATATGCCTAATATCGATTTTGATCGTTGTTGTGGTGGTTGTTTTGTAAATTTTGAACGCAAATTTTTCGACGAAATTTCCCAGTTTAGAGTGGCTTTCTCTATATTTGTTTGCCATAATCTTACATGTAATATTTGCTAGGGAAGTGTATTAGCATGTTGAAGAAGTTTAAAATGCATGGTACTTAGGTTTCTTTTTTTTTGGAGTTGATGTTCACAATATTGACTACTCATCCTGATGCACTCTGATGAGTAGATTACAATGCAGAAATGAAAACGTCAACTTCATTCCTAAAAAATGGTTTCATGCTTCGTGTTAATTCTATA
>QQSS02176077.1:0-14965 GCA_003687565.2 Craspedacusta sowerbii | reverse complement strand
AGGGTTGAAGGCCATTTTCCACTGAAAAGCCCACAGTTCTATTGAATTTAGATCATGTGAAAGGTCGTCATAAGATTATTTGCTGCCTATTTGCTGATGATGTTTCTCTCTTTTCTACTGTCTTTGACGCCCAATGTGATGGATCAGATAGGCACGGGTGTTTCACTAGCAAGAGCTTCTTTCGAGCGTATTAGTACTCGATGGCGACGCCGCCACATCGATGAATGTTCCTTGATATTGGTAGAGTATCGAGTTATTTATATTGCTCCCGAGCAGCCAGCGGTAATCAGCTATAATAATTATTGTGCTTAGGCTTCCTACCCATAAACTATCCTGTATAAATTCGCTATCTTCATGGTTTGTCGAAACGCCTCCTACAGAGTGAGGCGAGCTTTTATATACAAGAGCGTCTTATTGCATCACAATATTCTGAGTAAGGACCAGCCCTGCTGCATCCAATCTCTAAGAATGAACAGCTCCAATTTTCATTCACGACTACGAACGGAAAAGACGGAGAGAGCGGAGTCCTCTGATAGATGACGATTGTTAACAGCACGCAAAATATTCATAGCAAGTCACAGCACAAGAATCATTGAAATGAAAAAAAAAGAAGATGAACAAGCTACCATTGAACAATTGTGAAGTATCGAAAATGTTTTGGACAATAAAATGCACTCTGAACGCGTCGGAAGAAATTTGACCAAATAACAACTATAGACACACTCCGCGACAGCTGGCAAAGCTGTCTGTCATCTCAAATAGGAATCAATCAGCAGGTCTCTGCACATCGATGCGGTGTGTGATGAGTTGGTTAGCAACAACTGTCTTCACACGCACAGTCAGGTGCGCACGGGCCTAATCGGGCCAACGGTTCACCACTCCAGTTCATTAGCTAAGCCGACATGCTAACACTGATTACAATAGTAGACTTCTTGAAATTGAATGCATTAAGGCTACGGGTGCCGATACGACCAATGGACCGACTGGGTAGTGAACAAGTTGCGCCGTACGAAGCAATGGATTCTGTTGAAGTGGTTAAGCACTGCAGTTTTCGCGCATATTGAACTTTACGCGCTAGCAAGGGTTCCCTGTCTTCTAACGGAATATCTTGAAAGAGTTTCAGGATTATCTACATCGAGGATCAAATACAATCTCATATTTATTCCAAATACTTGATAATATCTTCGGTTCCGAAATGGGTACGACCGAGTTCTATTGCATCCCGTTTAGAGGTCAGTATCAAAAAACGCAAATGTCAGTCGTCCCCAGACTGTCAACCCGACTGAAAGCACAGCGCAAACCATATAGACATTCGGTCGATGACAAAATTGTTTCTAGGCAACGCGACAAAAATTTTCATCAATACAAAACACGACGGTGTGGAAACTCATGGGCGAGAAGAAGCAAAGAGTGCGAAAGGACATGAAAGAAACGAACTTCCTTCTAAACAACAAGCATTATTCGTCGTTTCAATCGGTGCTAGGCGGTTCATTTTCCCTCTGCTGAATAACAATGCGCTGATTGCCGGGCACCCCACCCAACTGACTGATCAGAGAACTCAAATTCATCAGAAAAGACACATCTTCGCGCTTGGACAGATCGCCTGCTGAAAGACCAGTCGATGTGCTGCCGTCAGGGTTAACGAATATGATGTTGGCAAGCAATTTTTGCTGGTCTTCGTCAGCAAAGCCAACTATCGACGGTGACGTAGATGAATCAGCGGCCACTACACCCGGATCATCTGTCGGTAGACCGACATGATAAGAACCCTGATCGGACTTGTCTCCAATTTGAGCGCTCAAGGTCATCTCAGTTAGAGCACCAACATGCTGGGTGTCACTTATAACGGCACCTTCTTCCGAGAAATTGGCAAGCTCCAGATCTGTAAACGCTTCGGTGTTTTCATCATGCTTTGCCATAAGGTGTTCACGCAGGCCGTGTGCCGCTTTGTAACTACGACCGCAATGGCGACAAGAAAATTTCCTTTTAATGCTATGAATGTTGCGATGCGTACTCAAGTTGGCGGCAACGCTGAACGTGCGAGTACATACGTCGCACTGATACGGCTTGCCATCATCGTGCGCCTCCTTCCGATGGCGGAGGAGCTCACCGTGGTTGTCGAAGTCCCGAAAGCACGTGGCGCACCTCACAGTCAGCTGGCCATTCATATCCGTTTGATAAATAGTCGTTATGTTGCTGGGATCCTGTTCAGCATTTCGTAAGCACACCCTCGGTTCGATCACCTGCTTCACGATAGGCTCGCCATCACTTTCCTCGTCAGACTCTACAAAGCCACTGGAAACATCTAAAGGCACCGCGGCATTTATTTTATTGACATGGTCGTTGTTTTCTGTGATTAAAACCCTGGTTGCATCCATATCTTCAAGAACATCGCACGGTTCGTCAACAGCGTCTATAACCAAGATTGCATCGGAAGCCGACTGGAGAGCGTTGATTCCTGCAAAACGCGCGACAGAGGCTTGGTTATGGTCAACATCTGCGGCGACCCTATCACCACTCGACTGGTCGAGCTCATTGACGACCTGAGCCACATTTTGACCGACACTTATCTTTTCCGGGTCGAGCTTGACGCCAAGAGTTTGGGTTACCACGCTCTTAGTTGCTTTGTTCAAACTTGACGCCGAATCTTTGCCTTGCCTGGAGGAAGCTGAGGATGGAGCAGTTTTACTTTTTGCGGAGCGGAGATTAAACTTGCCTTTTACTTTACCAGAGGATTGGAAATGAGAAACAGCGGAGCTGGGAAGAATTTTCAGTGTGGAAGGCAGACCTAGCGTGGAGATATCCTCCAATAATACCATTGGATTATTATGCACGATAGCAGCAGCATCCTCAACTTCTACCTTAATTTTTGGCATTTGAAAGTCGTCTTTCGGAGCTCTTTCGCTAAGCTTTGAAATTATTTCCTTCTTCTGCTTCTTAGAAACTTTCGGCATGCCAAGGTCTCTGGATTTTTCACCGCGGGCTTCAAGCTCAAGACGCTGAGCAACCAGTTCAGGCACAAGTAAATCCTCGTTCCGATGGTATTTCTTACCAAATTTCGTGTTGCCCGTTTTTGAGTGGTATGCCATGTGATTCACAAGGGCACACTTGTGCATGAAAGTGTGTTTGCACACATCGCAAGAGAACTTTTTCTCGCGATGGTACTTGCGCATGTGCTGCTTCATATAGTTGTCGGAAGTGAACAGACCATCACACTGGGGACACTTGAACGGACGCTCGCTGCTGTGGCGTGTCAAATGAATGTCAAGCTCGCGCTTGCGGCGGAACTTTTTACCGCAATGCACACACTGAAAGGGCTTCTCGCCAGTGTGCGTAATCAGGTGTTCTCGCAAATGCCAAATGCTCTTCAATACCTAGTGAGAGAAGAAAACTAGATAGCGCAAAACAACGATCCCAACAGCACACAAAACACACACGCACTAACACAAGAACTGCATCCATTCTCATAGGATAACTCTCACAGGTCTGCAAGGGGAATGGAACACGCCCATTCCCCTTGCACATAGGATGAACCACGACACAATTCGTTGTCATGAGTCACTCCATCTCATCAAAACTTCTTATAATCACGCATCAGTCGAACTGTATGAAAATGCTGTGTACTTTGAAAAGCATATAGGAAATACAGCTGAGGAAAACTTTAAACCAGATATTAGAATTCGAAAGCATTTAGTCCCCGTTGGTCACTAGCCGACAGCTCAAATACAACATCTAAGATCAGAGACCGCAAATCTTTAAAACCGCGGTCGCAATTATATCTTGCTGGACAACGGTGCTACTACAAAAACACAACATAAACATTTAGATTTTATCGAGCGCAAGTCACCAAGACATACCTTCTGACAGCAACCACATTTTCTAGCTGCACTAGCCGCCATGCAGCCATGACCACAATAGGTAATTGTATCGGGAAACTCAATCATGCACACGATACAAATGAGCGGCTTCCCACCAAAGTTCGTACACATGTGCGTCTCCAGATCGTTAAGACTCGTAAAGAACGCGTAGCAACGCTCGCATTTCACGGATTCCTGCTCGTTGTGCGATTTCATGTGCAGAATCAGTTCCGTGGCTTCGTCGAAAGTTTCTTTGCAAACGACGCACGCGAACTTCCCATTCACCGTGTGCCTGTTCGTCATGTGCGATCTCAGCGAGCCGAGATGCAGGAACAGGCGACCACATATGCCACACTTGAAGCGCTTCTCGCCCGTGTGGAACTTAAGGTGTTGCTCCAGTGAAGCCACCCAAGCAAACTTCTTCTCACAGAATTGACACTGGTAAATTCCCTCGTCTAGTGGAACAAACACCTTGTTACAAGGAAAACATAAGAAAAAAGAAAGAATAAAAAAAGAAAGCATAGCGTCGGAATCCCGCAATAACAAATAAGTACCAATTGAACGCAATCAAGAACATGCAGAAAACACTGAAGCAGAAGGCGGCAGCCGGGTGTACAAGCGTATTGAACAGCAGATGAACGAAACCGAATGCACAAATATAGGCAAGACCTTTATGTCCCGCAGACCAAGCTCAGAGTCAACAACATACCTTAGTTGAAGCCCAGCTTTTATCGTTAAAAAAAAATCTAAACCATACGCTTTCATGGCACGATCATGCCCAGTCACATGTGGCTTACAAAGGTGCAAAGCAAGCGTTCACAAACCTGGCTGTTTGTGAATGACGTCATGCCTTTTCAGGTGCGACTTAGACAAGAACGACTTGCCGCAAGTGTGACATTTCCAAGGTCGCTCGCCAGTATGTTGCATCATATGGCGTTGTAACTGGTGACGCATTTTGTACGCATTAGGGCAGAACTCGCAATGAAAATGTTTCGGACCTTGATTGCGAACGCATGCACGCCTCATATGGTCCTTTAAGTACCGGCTGGTAGAGAAGAATGCTTTACAACGAGGGCAAACGTGCAGCTGGCCTGGCAAAGAACAGAATACGCAAAATCATATGATTCGACGGGTTTGCAAAACGAAAACAACATTCAACGAGCTGCAACAAGCTAGCTGTTAAAACATATTCAGCACATAACGTCGCAAGATAGTATTAGTAAGAAATTCAAATGAACAAAGTAGTTCAAAGTGTTCCTCATACAAGTTCAGAACGTAAGTTTAAGCTACAGACATAGGTACTGAGGTTACGACAAAAAATCTCAATTCATAAAAAAAAGCAAGGAAATCTCTTAACAGCATTAAAAAGAAAGTATCACTTAAAACCATTAACGCCATTTGATTAAATGGGGATTGCCAAGTAGGGTGGAGTCACTGAGATCAACGCGTTACGAGCAGTTTAACTAATCTCGCAATACTATCCAGAATAAGAACCCGTCCTTTTCCCATCTTTTCATTCAGCTACCCAAAATCACTCTTGGAAAATGGACCATGACTCAGAGAGAGTAGGCTTCAGCGAGACCAGAAAACCGTCGAACTAAAATCGAAGCTGCAAAACTCACTGGGATCATCAACAGGATCGCATTCCACATCGTCACTCTGGGCCTCTTCAACAACCTCTTCCCCCATAGCGGCCACTGCCTCTGCATCAGTAGACAGGGGCGAGGCATCTTCTCCTTCAGCGCCCGTTCTTTGCAGTGCATGATCAACCAACGCAGAACTTACGGCAAAGCCACTACGGCCTGCCGGCTCAGCGACGGACTTGATCTCCATCTAAAAAAACGCACAACAGTAGTAACACAAACACACGCATGCATACACCAATTCACATACACATCCATGCATTCCCAAGCCAAGAAGCGCAAACCAAGCAGACTTTTGTAAGGTCATGCTTCCAGCGTCAGCTTGTGTAGAAGACTGCTCGCTTTGCCGACTCCGAAGACCAAGGCTTAATCATGCACTTCAAAAGTTTGAACGAATAATTGGGCTCAGTAAGTAAATTATAAACATGGTTCGGCGGTTTCTCACCATCGTCAGATACACCATCCATGCAAGCGGTGCACCATTACGATTGGTTTTTAAGATCTCTGGCCTTGCAAGCGTCGCCTACTCAGTGCCACACAGCAGCAAACTAATCAAGCTAGCTCAACAGTTAGCGACTCAAAATTAATGCTAACAAGTGGGTAGATAAACTTACCTGGTGATCATAATCATTACCTGGTGATCATTATTTACCTCATGATCATAATCTAAGCTTTCAAAAATCACGAAAGCCAATAAAATGCCTCATACCTCCCCCATTAAATGCTTTGCTGCTTCAATATCAATTTCACCGTTATCAGCAGCAACATGGTCGCCTTCGCCCAACAGACTCAAGGTGTGCTGCGACTCACTTTCTGTTGCCATGAAAGACTCCGGCGGAACAACGTCAAAAACAAGAGTCATGTATTCCCCATTCTCACTTCGGATGTAAGCCTGGTTGTTTTCCACAACGAATGTACCACTAGGCAAGTTTCTGGGCAAGGACACAGAGTATATCTGGCCTGATTCATCTTGAACAAAAGCACTTTCAGCACCAACATCAATGGCAGATCCTGCTTCAGCTGATCCGACATTCTGATCAACAAGAAGAAAAATATAAGCAATGAAAACGTCTTGGGGCTTTCAGAACATGAAACTCCCCTAATAATAAGGAAATGACTCTATGCCTAATGTGCACATATCGAATTCTCGAATGTAAAGACACTGGCATATGTGCATGTAAAGACAGTTCACATCGTACCTCATCATTGCTGCTCAGGACCTGAGGTGGCTCAGATTCTGCATTTACTTTGTAACCCGAACAAAGTTCGACATTGCTAAGCTCTGCAGAAATTACCGCATCCTGGACAAAAAAAGAAAAGGATAAGCGATAATCTATGCAAGATCATATTAGACATCTTTAAAAACAAGAATCAAAGTTTTAGATTTACAGAACATTATTTATTGAGTCTTTCACACAAACAACTTGCTGAAAACTAGACAGCGTCACTCAGCATCTTATCAATGCTCAATTAACATAGAATGGTTCGCTAAATCTAGGTGCTACTAGATACCAAAGAAAATCCACCACTTTCAGGTCACCCTCAACTTACATTGTAATAGTTTAACCAATCAATAAGAAAGCAAAACAAGCAAGTGATAACTCAAATTCTGATCAACAATCCCAACAGACAGACTGCAGGAGAGCATTAAAAGACTAATTCTTTCATTTTGGCAGTTATTAAGTAAGGCAAAAACTCAATAAATCACTCTTATTTCACACTTCGTGAAGTTCCCTTTTTATTTCAATGGCTGAGCTTCTAAGCAGGCAGATTTTCAGAAAGCATTTGCCCTTTGCAAAGATTCAAAAATAAAGGTTTGCACTGCATTAATTTACCTATTAATAGAACATTAATATTGTTTTTGAACCCAACCTAGCAAGCTTTACCAATAAAACTTTAACAAATATAAATATCAGACTTCGTTGATCCATTGCCTCTCTGTGTTAAATGGTGCGAATGAGCTGCCTAAGATCCAAGCCCTAAACAAGCATTAGATTAATGAAATAGAATTCATCCAGCGCTTGATTTACACATGTGACACCCAGCAAGAGGGCTCATAACCTTTTTTTTTCCTTGTATCCCCTTATAACCCATTTGGCACATGATTCTCGGTGCATCTTGCTAAAATTTTAATTACATGGACATCTTGCATGTTTGCCGCTGCAGACTTAATAGTAAAATTAATTTCTACAAGCACCTTAATTAAGCATTGAAGGGAATCCAACAGCTCTCAGCGACAAGCCTCCAGATAGTAAGTGCAAGTACATCATCCTCATCATCACCCTATGTCAGCTACTCACCCATTCAACATACAGAGTTTTGAGCTTGTGCAGACAGAAAACTGGGTTAATGGGGGGGAAGCTGCTATAAACGTACACATGCTCGTTATCTGTTACATGGTCATCATAGTCAGTCACCAGCAGCATCAGTAAGCTATTCGTTCGTTAAATGCACTGGAACTTGTGCATGGAACACAAGGTTGGCTTGTGTAAGCAAGAACAGCAACAAAGAGTTTTCACAGCACAAGGTGGAAAGCACAAGCTTGTGAATGCTTACTGGCTGAACTAACCTGACACACTGCATACTTTAGAGCTCACCTAGCAACCTCAATGAAGTTACATTAGTGGTATTGTGAACCTATTTCTGGCAAGCAAATAGTTCACGAGCAAGATGAGAAGATCGAAGCAATACAGCCTAGTAAATTGCACAAACAGTTCTGGCAAACTAAGAATTCCGTGAACTAGTAAGTATTAGCCAAAGTAAACAAAAGTAAAGCCAAAATAAACAGGTTTTAGGGCTACAAGACCTAGTGAATGCTAGTAATTCAAGAATCCACGGAGACGAAGGCCTCAGAATGTACAGGAATTATCAATGTGACTGCTCATTAACAGACCTATGGCTAGCAAACTCAAAAATACAAATCCCATATAAAAGTCACTACGTTTTACTTAAAAGACACAAAGTTTTCCTTCTTAAGCAGAGCTGCAATAGCACATCAAAAAATGCAATGATACAAAGGATTTTGCACTAATTAGAAATCTTTCTTAAAACTCATTATTAAGCACTGCATACAATTTCTTGACAAAGGAGTGTTCAAATACACTTTAGGAGTGCACTCTAACCCTATAGATTTCAAGACCGGTGGCAATGCCCTCTCATTCATGTAGCAAGGCACGGCACTTTGCTTACATCATTCAATTTATGTAAAAAAACTTAGCATTCGATTCAGCTTGACAGGATAAGGGATATTATGGTACCAATTAGTTGCACATTCTAGACATTAACATTAAGGCTAGATAGGTCAAATCGCCCATTGCATGGGCCTCCAACAACAAGGAATGTCATATATTGAAAGGAGCACATTTTTGAAATGATAGTATGTCGATCATGCCAGGCTTCCCAATTGAAACTTTCTTGATCAATTCCCACTCCCAGAAGTCATAGTAACTTAAGTATGCATAATCAATCAAAAATAGCATTAAATCTCACAGTGCACATATTAAAAATAGCTGCGAACTGAACATCTTACATGTATACTGGCCAAGCTCTCAGCAACTTCAATATTTCGGTTTTCAACATCTTCAATGCTGCTGAAGATCAACGGCTGGCGGTCAACGTTGTCTGCTGATTCTCCCTACGCAAAAATTTCAATCAGGTATAAGGATGATCCTAAGACAAATGAGACCAAGCGTCACTTGCCTCCTTGCAAAAATACCCAAAAAACATCAAAGCTTGTCGTGCGGAAATAAAGCAAGTTCAACCTGTACCATAGCAGCAACACAGGCATTTCGGAAGGATTCGCCATAATAACAAACCCAACAAAACCAGAGCATACCGTGAAAGGAGAGGCAACTCATACACCCATAAAAACCGTGGTTACCTGATCGCCAGCGTCCGAGTTATCCTCTTTCTTCATTTTCTTGAATTCATACAGCACATCAATTTTATCGGCAAGATAAAACCGTAGCTTATTCTTGCATGCAAACTTGCCGTACCACCGTTACTTGGGTTGAAAATGGCGCTTGAACAGCAAGCTATACAAGAAGCGTTCGAATTGAGGTTGTGCGGCATAGGTGATCCAGGCATCCCTCGAAATCTACAAAAGAAACTGGGACGAGCAACCATCAGGGAGTCCGTGAAGGGCCTGGGGCTCAAGGGCACCGAAATTCAAAAGGTTCAAGAATTTATTTTTCCCATCAACAAGAAAAATGCGTAGTCATACATACATAAATGGGAAGGAGGGCTCTTCATAGCAATGCTAATTGGAATTGAAGACCCCCCTTCCCCCTTTAAAACGAAAATTCCCGAAAATTCCCATCCTCGAAACCGAAAAATCCCGATGATTCCCTCGAAAAATCCCGAAAATTACCGAAAGCTCCCGAAACTTAAAAGAATCTGCCTTGCAAATCCGTACTTGCGATATTTAGGCAAATATGTAATAGCGCTAGCTTCGTAGTTATGTGACAGTTTATTCAGCAAAAACTCCTATATTGGCAGAGAGCTAAGAGCTAAAAGCTTCGTTGCATTAAATATAGGTTTCCGTCATAACATTTACACCTGCTCGAAGCTGCTAGCAGCAGTAACAGTGCAAGCAATTATGTCCGTCTCTGCTTAACATAAATTGACCCCTCCTCCAGCACCTTGTGATCACTTGGATCTTATGTAAGCCCCGGTATTGCCTTGTACTGAGCGGTGTCAAAGCAATAAGTCATCATGGCTGCCAGACGCCAATCTTAGGTAGAATATTGGGACGGCGCAAAAAAAATCCAGGATGGCTGTTTTTCAATCTAATGCTGAACTGAGCTGCAACCGCTTCGCATAATTTGCTTGCACAAAGAAACCGGAGCATTTAGGTTGTCTTTCGTCAATCCAGTGCTAGATAATCACATTTATCAAGAAGGGCGCGACCGCGCTTTTTAAATGCTAAAATAGTTATTCACTAAAGCTATGGCTGAAATTTGGAAACTAGAATAAGAAATACAATAAGAAAGGCAACTTGATGGACGTATTACCAAATAATTTAACAGACAATCCCTTACATGAAGCAACCTCAACGAAGTTGAAGACCTTTGTTCGGAGTGAGCTTTTCCTTAAACGCTTCACATCAACAATCAACAATTAGAATGAAAGCTTTCCACTAGTTTCAGCGCCGCAGTTCAAATGCTAATAAATACTAAGCGTGTCGTAGTATCATAATGAAAAATATCTGTGAGATGTAACGTCAGGTCAAAGCATTACCAGATCTGGACAGTAACCTGCTGATCTTGAGAAAAAGGAATTCATCAAAGCTTGCCCAGTTTGAAGAAATGAGCCGAAATGTTTAACGTATAAACTAAACAAATGGATTGCGTAATACACAACCGGAGATTTTGATTACCCAGTAAACTAGAATAGTCGGCCCCATTGTGTAAAGTTAGAGTTGCAGTTTGTGACGCGATAAATGCAACTCGGATATCAAACTCGGATATCATCACACGCGGCAAGGAAAGGATTGCAATTATTTCTTAAATTGCTTAGGGGCAAAATTTTCACGACTATTATTCCCTAAATTTTGCAGTTCCATTGACGTATTTAATGAAAAATGCTCGAAAATTTCCGCGAGAACTGCTGCGGTGTCCCTGTTGGGATCTAAGAAAAAAAATGTACCTGATAAGCAGAAGTTGAAGATGATAGACAAAATAATATGAGGTACATGAAGATTTTTTAATTACAAAATTAATGAAAAACATAACCCAATGCGATTAATGCAAACTATCGGCTAAGTTTGGAGTCTTTCCTCTTTCAAAGTACACAAAAATAGCCGCTTCTGTAAACGCATCATTGAAATCTCTTTCAAAGCTCATCAATATTTTCCTTGGACAGCGCTTATCAAAGTTATCTTAAGAGCAAAGATCTTTGGCAAGTCTCGTAGAAGAACTATACGCGAGGCTCATGATAGCTTCCAGGCGTCTTTGCAGTAACCCGATTGTGGTATCATGGTGGTTATTTGAAGTCCTACCAGCTCTTTATTAGTTACAAAATTTATCCGATATATTTGCTATTCATCGTGCTAGGACAAATGATCAAATCGATAACAGTACAAATACTGATCTGAAGATTTGGCATTATTTGTAGTCTTGTTTAACTATCAGGCAAGCATGGAATGCAACCTGATCTGACAAAAAAAGACTTAGAAAGGAAGTTCTTCAGACCAGTTGATGAAACATGTAACATTCTCAGAAACCTAATGATAAATACTTAAGCAAGTACGCTTTTTAGGTTTAGGCTTCTCATCAATATGGCTTTCTTCTCTACATTGCTAGTAAATATTGGAAAATAAATTCAAAAAAAGTTGGAATAGAACAGAATCATGGGGATAACCATAGTTGCTAGAACGCACCTATTATTACGAAGGCATAAATAGATCTCAATGCTACTTAGATAACACTTGATTTACATAAAAAATTTTCGTCAGTGAACCGTCCTTCGTGCTAGGATGCATGCAGAGAACCTGATTATAACCTCGGTACTGTCCTAGAATTCGTCAGGATTCGTTTACATCATGATTAGTACCGGGATGTCAATGAAAGTTTTGCGTAAAACATGGCTTAACTTCAAAATTTGGCGCCTTGGCCAGAAATACTTGATCGGAAAGTAAATGTTTGATCAAATGCTCGCAGAAAATTTTCGGTGGCTGACGAAATGTCCTGTTATCAGGTATCCGTTAGAAAAAGCTGTCCTTTCTCCAGCTCATTAAATCTGTTGCGTATGCTTCTCTAGTGTAGAGCAAGTTTGGCAAAAGAAGGCCTGACGAAATGTCAAACTTTTGCCTCCATTGCAAATGTACTCATACAGCTTTTATTAAAATTTTAAACAACATTCTTGCAGAAAACTTGTTTAACATACATGACGCAAATGAGCTTCAATACCGGGAGATTTCTTCACGTAAGCGGGGTTACGCTTTTATGTAAGTTAGTGGACCTGTTAATCGATGATACTGTTAATACGTCTGGCCCGAATTCTAAAATTTAATAGCACGTTAATCGTGTGCTTTCTTGAAAATTAGTTACTCACGAATTGCAGCTTACTTCCAGTAAGGAACACGACGATCAAAGAAACACGCAAACATAAGATATGTGATCTTTTTTTAATTGATTTGGTCTAAAAATATTTATAGACCCAATAAATGGCGTGTCACTGCACACAACAATCTGCTCTACACCTACTTGCAACGCACAAGATGTTTCATTAGACGCAACGGCCATCTTGCTCTCAATCGCTCAAAATCCAGCAGCATAGTGCTTTTTCTTAAAGGTGCATTGCATCTTGGGAACTAACGCAGCGCCAAGTTGGGACGTCGTCCAGTTGGCATCGTCCACTTGGCGTCGTAGAGTTGGCATTTTCCAGTTGAGCTGCTCCGCTTTTAGAAGCACGAAGAACATTTCAAACAATCTTGGTGCCAAACTTGTCACCAATAATTTCATGCACAGAATGCAGGTCATGAAGCTTAATGTTAAGTCCGACCCATGTTCAGCTAAAATACAAAGAACTGCGAGATTGGCTCAAGAAAATGTTAAATGAACGAAACTGTCTATATCGGATCAATGTAAACAGTAACGCATAAGTTCAATTATGTGCCTAATTATGTGATGTGGAAGCTTTCATATAAAATTTTACGATTTTATGAAAGGATCTTCGTAGATGTTGAAAAATTGATTGGTGCAACAAAATGTTCTCAAAAACGATCAGGGGTTATTTTGCATCATTTTGGCTGAAATCGCACGCTTGTCGGAAGCTTAACAGACAGCGGACTTGATTATTATTATCGAATATGCCAACTTCGCGGCGAAGATGCGTACACATGTATAGTCATGTTTCAAAGAAAAAATTATACAGAGATAAAGAAACACTGCGCAAGCGACCGAAAGTATCACAGCATTCGCCGCCGTTGGACATCTGGAACGTCATTTCAAAGAATTTTAGAAGTTTTGATTGCACGCATTTTCTCATCGTTTGAGAATAAGGAAAGACCCCCACCCCCTGACTGTTTCACACTGGCCTAAAAGCGCCAAGGTACCATAGATGTCAATTTGGGGAGAAAGCCAGTCTTATATCGCCGGTATGTGCTGATGGTTTGACAACCTTGCTGATGCATCATCTTTTCTTCAATACTTAAGTATCAGGCATCCTCACATTACGTTAGCGGTGCAGTACGAGTTGGACGGAAAAATTTAGTTTCCTGATGATATCCTGAAGAAGACACACGATAAACGTTTTTCCACTTCTATTTTTCGTAAGTAATCATCAACTGTCGTCTTATCGAACCTTACTAGCATCTGCGTGCTTTCTTAAAAACTGTACTTCTAGAAGATTTGTGCATTCAAAACTAACTGCTTTTAGTACAACTTTGTCTGTAATAAAAATAAACTAACAGATTTACTAAATGGAACCGGAATTCCCATAGCATCTTCTGAGTAACTATATGAAGTTGAACTACCATAAAAAGCTAACAACGCCTACTGAAAACTTAAAAAAAGATGAATGGACTGTTTGATAGTTCGCGGTTTGTATCCACACTACTACAGAGTGATTCTCCATATTGTAAAGATATTCTTGTAAAGTTAGTTTTCTTATCGCTATGTATTTCTAGCCGACTATTTCGTATATCTATATCTTGCACCTCCTCTAAACACAACATTTCCTATATGTTCGAGATCTTAAGGGGTTGTTCTTAAGTTTCCATCGCTATTAATGCATTGTTAGCTATATTGATGAAACCGCGAAGATTTAGGAAAGGGGAAGTCTTCTCATTTATGGAAACACGTAAAATAGAGTGATAGTAAGGACTTGTGTTCTAAGAATAACGATTTGAATCTCTAAAAGTGACACACGCACGTAACTTAATTTGAAAATCACCCCTGATCAACCATGGTAGATTTCCGTCCAAAATGAGTATGCGGATGCCCGTAATTGTGTACGCCATTGGGTATCCTTCTCACGGATATGTTGTGAGGACGTTTTTTTTTCGGTGCCCACAGAAAATGCGCTTCTGGGTGGTGGTTATTATAGGCGGTTTTTCTGTGTTTAATTTGTCTGTAAGTGCTCGATTTTATAGCTTCTGGTTGCGCGTGAGGCATAATGATAATGGCTTCCTAGTGGTTACCATGGCTATGGTTATGCAATTTATCGGTAGAAAAATGCTTGTTGAACGATACGGTTTATTATCTTAGTTTATTGTAAGTGTCGTGGAATGTCCCACGATAAGCAGATTGGATAAAGCGACTTCCTCGTCGAAGTCCATTGGTGAAGAGTACATCGAATAGGGATTGTACGTTGACACTTCCTTGTGTCATATTACTGGACACTCTTGTCTGATATTATGGGCCCAGACTTGAGCTGTGATTGGTCCTTAGGGTGGCCCTTATTTTTGAACTTTCGAATATTGATTGTCTGACCCTCTGATGTTGTTCCAAATAACCAAAAAAA
>QQSS02176066.1:0-14966 GCA_003687565.2 Craspedacusta sowerbii | reverse complement strand
TATATATTTATTTATATATACATATATATATTTTTATTAATATATATATATATACATATATATGTATACATATATATATATATAAATATATATATATATATATATATGTATTGAACATAATCATTCCTCTGAGATTGAACAAGACAATCATAGCATGTGTATAGCCTCATTTCCACACAATATTCTTATAATTCTTATAATTAATTTGCATCATAAATCTGCGGACAAACTCAGGAAGTTGATCACATGCCTATCAAAAAGTTTAGTCACTTACTCTGATCAGAGAAAATGGTCATACTGATTCCTTGGCATGTGTTTAGGCACAATCTCCACCTGTAACCAATGGCACAATCGTGTACACTACAACACTATTACAATCATCCATAATCATTCACACTATCATAATCATCAATCAAAAACTATAGCACTATTATAATCATTCTAGAGCTTGAAACTCTATATTTGGATAAAGATCTATCTTACAATAGGAGAGTTTATTCAAAAGCATACTAAGTTTAAGCATGTAAACAAGCAGAAAGGAGAAATAAACAAAATAATCCTTATCAATAATATTAAATAACCATCTATCATACAAATATAATATATTAATATTATATTATAATTCATAGCAAAAACAAATGCATATAAAGCAATTTTTTTATTCTTAGACGTTTCGGCTAAAACAGTAGCCATCATCAGTAATACATTTCTAAATCTAAACGAAAAATATTATAACAAAATATATAAAAAACATATAAAATATATATACATATAAATATATATAATATAAAAATATATAAAAATACATAAGTATATAAAATATATAAAAAATATTTTAAAAATATTATATAATTCATAACATAATATATATTGTAAATAAATAAAATCTAATATAATATAATGCACTGTGACAAAATGCAATTGTATATAATAATAATAATAATAATAATAATAATAATAATAATAATAATAATAATAATAATAATAATAATAACAATAATAACAATATAATGTAGATACTGTATAATCCAATATATTATTATGCTAATGGTATACAATAGAATAAATAATACAATCTTTTAAATCATAAATCAGATGAATCGAATAAAATGAAAGAAAGCGGAAATAACAAATAAACGAAATAACGCAAATTAATTCCAGCATGCAATGTAGTTACTTTTAAAAAAAAAATTAAAAAAAACGAATTCAGCGAATCACGCACACCGAAAAAAAAATTTAGTAACAATTTCAGTAACTGAAGGGATTATTAAGCAAACTTTAAGAAAGATTTGAGCCTGGGTGTAACATCAAACCATAGAGTTATTATATACCTACGATTATCTCTATGGGTCGAAGCATGATCGGACATGAAAATGGGCAACAGTGCTGCCATTGACAAACACGCCATTAAGCGATGTCATGGAAACCAAGTCTATTTCTGCGCTCTACCCGCGGGTATTGGATTGTAAACAAACGCATGCCTTCATGCTTGTCCTGATATAGTACTTGCTTCTCAAGATCGAGTATTAACAAATCAATACAGGTGAGTTTAGATGACCTTTCTCTATTTGGTCCTTGCGAATGCATCAGTCGGCCTGGAGCAAGGCGCCGCTTGATATCGCTAGTAAGAGCTGGAAGTTTTGCAGGCAAGCTTAAAGCACTTAATATTTGGCTGGGGCAAAAATCAGGAGTTACAAGTGTCCTATTGGTTCTTCCAAATTTTTCATGGCTATTTCTCTCTGAACTTTTTTTTTTTCCAACTTGTTCCCTTTTGCAGTTAGCTTTGTGCCGGAAAAATGCAAGTAACATTTGATACTAATGTCCATCGTTTTAATAGTAAAATCACTCTATTGGGATTTTCCTTCATCATGTGAAGTTCAACTACTTAGCTTGCGAGACTCCTTGGTAGACAGCCCGCACTTTGTACACTGCTAGTCATTAACCATTACAATAATAGCTAGATACCGGCTAGTTTAGTATCGCCCATGAACAGCTGGAGACTTCGAAATGCAGACAATGTGGCAAGGACTTAGAAGGAACGGGCTTGCTCTAAGAATAAAAAATTGAATGTGCTATTGCCTCCCCAATGAATAAATAAGGCATTTTTGTATGTTCGCAGCAAACTGTTGCTCATGCTTTTGCAAGCGGAGCCTACAAAATTGAAAGACTAGGCTGAAATCTGAGAAACTACCCTTAATCATTACGCACGAACGTCTTATCTCATGCATTCATCAGTTTGTGGGCGCTGGGAGTTCAACCGTTGGCTCCAGGCGCTATCTATCATTTTTTGTAAACTTTCTCAAATTACTTCATAGCCTGCTTTAGTGGCACTGCTTTCACGTTTGTGAAATAATAATGTCTCTGACAACTAGTTTTGTAATCTTTGCAAAATTTTTCTGCAAGTCGCTTTTCACCAAGTTCGAGTTGATCAGCAAGCCTACTTTAATAAATTTGCTGCATTAATTCTCCTTCCGATCATGAATATGTTCCAGAGGACCTCTTAGGTTCAACAATAAACAAGAACATGGATGACGTGCTTGTTGGCTTGCCGGAAGAACATGTTTGTGTCTGGTGAAGGGCTAACATGAGACCTACAAAACGTCATCTTCACAGAATACGAGTTATGGCGAAGAAGTCTCGCAGTGAAAAGCTCAACATGTTCAATGTGTTATGGCATGTGAATTAACACGCATTTAGGTATATTTTCAGCCTTTTTGCAAAGGAAGGCATTTCTCTATTTTTGTCCGATAATGCATGCGTTTTTTTAATCCTTAGTTTTATTGTTAATCTACTAAAATTGATATTTCTATTCGAAAAAAGGTAAATGCTGCATAATGTTAGACACTAATTTAATTGTGAGAGTGCATTTAATCTTTTTTTATGGCTGGTAGACTGTGTTGCCCTTTTCCACTGGAGACTGTCAGATCATCTATAATGATGACCTGGCCAATTTCAGAAAATCAGACAAAAGAACCATATACTTGTTCATATCACCATGCTTAATCCACATTTATTTATTACTTGCGGTTTCTCATTTAGGACGAATAAAGGCTTCGCCAATGTTTATTTTTGGCCAAACGTATTAGCCTTCAGCTACAAATTGCCTCACGTTGAGACTTGATTTGGACAGCTACTTTGAATATTTTGAATTCTGCTTTCGACGCGGAATTTTCTTTGCTCATTTTTGAAGATTATTTTTGTGCTGTAGAACATTTTCTAGTGCTGAAATGCTTCGCAAGCTGATTCATATCGTCTGAAACATGAGACTTTGCTGCCATTACTTGTCTCGTTGACCCTCTACAGTGAGGACTTCTTGCAAACAAAAAGAAAAATTATTCATATTCTTTTTCTTGCTTCTTGAACTGCAAACAATATAATGAATATAAAACAATTAATACCTTATAAATTTTAAGTGTGGAAATAATTGGTTGCCAATAAGCAACTTTGCACCTTTCCGGAAAGAAAAACTTAGCATAAAAAAGCAAATTGAGTGAACACATATTTTGAAACTTACATGATATTTACTTGACAAAACAAAAAATCAATAAAGTACAATCGAGACCTATGATGTACACCCTATATTTAGAAACTAAAAAGCCATGTAATTTAAAAAATAGCAAACAAAGTACACAGACACATTCAAACGCAAGCGATATCTAAAGAAAATTAATCGCTTGTCTCAATCTTTAAATTACATCATGAAAATAAATTTTGGCAAAACTATTCAAATATTCAAGCTAGACTTACAAATGGCTTTATTGCTAAGATTATACTAAGTCATAACAGTTCTCAAATGCGAAGCAAACGAAAAGCCTTCAAACAAAACTGTCATATGGAAAGACCAGAAATTATCAATGACAAGATACAGAGTACAAATGCCCTCTACAATCTGATAAAAACGTCTTAGGCAAATACACAGAGAAGCAAACAAGTACAAGAAATTGAAACCACGTATTACAATTGAAAGCATTAACCAATGTTCCTAATGGGTATGGAATTCGTAAAAACAATTCCTATCACTTGTCAGGCACAAATAAACTTTCCAATGAATTGATCAATCTCTAGCAAACTGGTGTCTACTGATTTGCTCAACTCTTGAACACTGTAGAGGTTGGCTTGGTTCACAATCATCTCTTCAGTGATATTCTGATACCAAAACTGCCTGAAAAAATGCACTGGAGACAGCGCATCAATATCTTCAGGAGGAGGGCTGAAGGCCTTGCCACAAAAAGCACGATCTACCAATGGCGGTTCCATTGTTCTCCAGCGCCAATCACAAGATTTTCTTCTCAAAGAGTGCGCTCTATTCTAGTTCCATGAACCTTAACCTTTGTATCACTCATTAAGAACTAGGTGACGGTAAAATCTAGAATAATATCAAAAATAATAATAATCAATAATAATAATAAAAGTATAAAAACAATAATATCTAAAATCATAATAATCTAAAATAAAGATCTTGTTTAGAAGCTAAATCTTGACAAATATAATACATATCAAAGAATAACCTAAATTCATACGTGCTACGCACATCAAAAACTTAAAATCCAGTAAAAACACAAAATCCAGCAAAAAACGTTTGCCAGATTTGCGTGGTCGAGCCTACTAGACTTACTTATTATATACTCACTATGCTTATTACTTTTATCATTATCCTAAAATTCATAATAGGCACAAATTTCAATAGTCTTTAGAAGCCTCTACGATATTCTTGTACGTATCTTATATGTAAAAGGCACGCCGCTGGTTGCGGGTCTAGGGTCGAGTTTACATTTGGTTGCCAAAAAGCAACTTTATCCGGTAAAGGGATAACTTGCCTAAATGTTCTTGAAAAGTCTGCTCCATCTCGAGATGATATGGGTATGAATGTAATGCGCATGATGATGATTTGGACCTTCGTGCCCTTAACGGTTTATATTTTCATGTATGAAGTGAAAGTTCAAAATTTTTGCTAAACTTGATAAAGATAAAAATTCAGTCACAGCTGGCATAAGACATTTAAAAATATTATACCTCTATTGCAAATAAACATGTCCATCTGTGCATGAAGACGTTCCGTGCATGCTGATTTGTTATCAATCGTTTTTTTTTTATAGGAATTTCGGGGTTACCTAAGTATTGCTTCTTGAAATTTCGAAGAAAAAGCCGAGGCAAGACTAATTTAGATCTTGAGAGACTGCTGCAAGTTATCACACTTACCAGAGGATCTAGTTGAGATGGTATTAATCAGACAGGTTATTTGAAATGAATAGGATAGCAGACTTGACTTAACTGACTTGAATAACTGAAAAAATAAAACTTTAGAACAGTCACAAAATTTTTACAAGTCCTTCATCTCGAACTCTGCTCGAACTTTCTTAAGGAATCTTCATAGCCTACTGACCAAAAATAGTGTGAGATATACACCGTTTCCATGACGCTGCTTAGTAGAAATGCCAGAACAACAAAAAGATAGGCCAGGTAGATGTATGGAGCCATCAAACCGAATGTAGAAAATGCAACGAAGACTATTGATTTGACAAGTTATGCTTACGAAGTTTAAGCTCTATAGTGTATTTAAAATGGCAAGGGATATGTCGAAGCATGTCTAAAGTTAAAAAAAAGTAATTTTTCTGAGTAAAGATTATTTCGCACTTCATTCTGCGATGACCTCACTTAGAGCTGCACCTGCAAGGATCGCGGCTTACAGCAATAATAAGTGCCATGGATTGTGCTTAAGGCAAGTATGCATTCCATAAATTTGCCAAATTATTTCGTTTCTCGGACACGCCTCTGTCCACAATTGTTGAATTTTGCTGCATCTCGTTTAGGTACGAGGGATCCAACAACCTTGTGAACTTAGAAGATAGAGACAAACAGCCAGTTTTCGCTTCGCTAAAACTTTGCCAAAAGCTGTTGTGACGATTCTGTTTATCACACGCTTTTGATGTGAATGAAGGTAGCATAGAAATTAGAGGTCGACCGAATCTGCTTTTTCGGTTACGGCCGTAACCGTAACTTTCGCCGTAATTGCTCACTCAGTAACGGCCGTAACCGACGCCGAAACCGAAACTTATGCCTATACATAAACTATGCATTTTCATCAAGACACCAAGTTGTTTATTCTAACTATTGATGTCTGTAACGCTAGTCTATACAAGCAAAAAGATAACTAATTATTTATTTTCACCTGACGTGTTCATTTCGCAGTTTGACGTACAATCGTAATTCACTAATAGCTGAAGTTATATAGCCGCATATTATAGGGCAGAAGCAACAACTTTTCAGCATTTTCAAACGTTTAAAAGCCTCTCCTTTCACGATCGTGCAGGGCAGCATATCAACAATAATCAAGTCCATTATCCCTTTGTCAATACGCTTGGCAGCATCACTGTCGTCAGCATAACATGTTTTGCTCATCATCGCAGTAGTAACAGACGACTGGATTAAAGTAGGCATCTTGGGTACTGGAGCCATAACGACTTTTGCTTTTTTACTGGCTTGCTCCTCTTGCATTTTGCCAAATCGTTTTGAATAAGTTTCATTGATAACAGGATGACACTTGGCCAAATGATTTTTTATTTCATGCGTAGTTTGCAGTTTTGACTTACCGCTAAGGGAGAATTCCTTGCCTCATTCTTTACATTTAGCTTTGCTAGGATCAGTAACTTTCTCGAAATAATGCCAGATCTGATTTTTCGACATTTCAAAGATGCTTATAACCATACATAAATTCTGTATACGACTGTTCAACAAATCAGACAACGCGAAAGACACCACGACTGCGCACTGCCTGCCATTTAATTGAACTTCGCTTGCCCCGGCTGAAGGTGAGTGGCAGTTTCTCCATGGCTGATTATTTAATTTGGAAACAGCTGCAGGGTTTCTATGAGTTACAGGAGTGGAGATTAGTGATGTGGAATCTTTGGTCTAGGATGTTCGTTAGAAAGAATGAAATTTTCAGTATTTCGTTAGTTTCATTAGTTGAGTAGGCTATTAAATTGAAGCGTCGGTCTAAGAGCTAGCGCATCTTGCCGGTGAACTGATTATATATAGTCACTTATAACAAATATATGACAATTATATAGTCCGTATGATCAGAGAAAGCAAGAGCTCATACTACAAAGACTACTTTCAAAGACATAAAACTAACGTTAAAAAAAAAAATGGGAACGAATAGATACTATTCCAAAGCAAAATAAAGGGCTAAATTTCTTGCAACTTTGGCAACGAACAATAGTGGATGCAAGGTAACCGTGCCCAGGAATATCGCAACAATTTTCAACGATTATTTCTCGTCGGTTGGTAAATCCTTTTGCGATAAAATACCGTAATCGAGAGTCAACTTTCAGGAAATATATGCCTACATTTATCAACCAATCTCTATTTTTAAAACCCGCGGACTGCAAGGAAGTCATGAGCATTATCAATTCCCTTAACGCGTCCAGTGCCTGTGGATCATATAGCATTCCAACTAAACTCCTCAAAATTGGATCGCCCATTCTCTCTGAATCTATTTCGTACATGATTAATCAGTCTTTTAAAGAGGGTATTTTTCCGAGCATGTTTAAAGTTCGAATGGCTAGCCTTACGTACGTTTCGTCGCGGCCAAGGGACTCGGCAGAGACCTTTGGTTGGAGTCTTAACTGGCCAAGCAACTGCTTGGAGTCCCATTAAGAAATCTTGAAACGAGATATAACAAAAGAAATCTCGAAACCCCTGGAGACCTCCAGTGCACAGCCTCACGAGAAATTAAGCTCTTAAGTGAACAGTTGCACGAGATCGTCAAAGACTAAACATCTTCTATGAAAGACAATTTGGGTTCAGAAAGAATACTTCTTCTAGCCATGCTCTCGTCAATTTAGTAACCTCTGTAAGCGAGATCTTAGATAAGGGCGACTATGCACGTGGACTACATATACATGGTATTCGCGGCGTCTGCCTCAATTGGTTTGATTTCTATCTACAAGGACGTAAACAATTTGTTGCTATAGATCACGTTGAATCAGAAGTGGTTGATGTTGAATGCGGAGTACCGCAAGGGTCAGTCTTAGGCACGCTATTGTTCTTGATATATATATATATATATATATATATATATATATATATATTAATGATTTTCGACAATGTTTTTCATCGGGAACGACGCAACAAAACGCCGACGACACAATTATATTATACAAGGAACGATCAATTAAGAGAATGCGGAATAAAATAGAACATGACATAGGAAAGCTATATGATTGACTTTGCGGCAACAGACTGTCCTTAAATCCCAATAAGACTGAGAACAAACCCTGTGATGTGCGCTTCACAGTCAAAATTAATTCAAAGAAGATCTTTATCTCTAACAAAGTTTAATATCTTGGTGTAGTTCTTGATTCACAACTGTGCTGATAAGCTCTCAAGAGCAAATGGTCTCCTATCCAGAATTCGACATTATGTTGACGCGCACACCTTAACATCACTATACTACTGCTTGTTTCATTGTCATATGGGATACGGTTGCCTCGCCTGGGGAATAGCGCGTAAGACTGAACTGTCCAGGATACTTAAGTTGCAACATCAAGCAGTCAGGATAAGTACCTTTTCTGATTGCAATGCACCTACTTCAATGCTATTCGCACACCTGGGCATACCAAAACTAGAGGATGTAATTAAAATGAACATGTTGCTATTCATGCATGAATGGTACAATAAAAAACTTCCAGATGTCTTTAACAACTTCTTCTAATACAAAGCATCTACAAAGCGATCACGAAAAAGTGATACGAGAAAGCTCGTGTTACCGGCTAGAAGAACAGAGAAGTATGGAACCAATAATGTAAAATATTAGGGGCTTTTATGCTTATTAAACTACTTAACCTACAAATAGATGCGTCACGCTCAAGGGCAGCCTTCAACAAAGAAATTAAGTGTTTGCTGACCGCAGGATACGCATGAAAGTTTCCCTACTTGCAGCATGTAGGTGCTTATAAAGTTGATGTATTCATAACCTACGATGATTATCTGGAATAATTTTTTCCCACGATTTACGCCTATTCGACGATGATATATAAGATATGCCCTTGTCACATAGGATATGGTACGCTTTGACTTACGATTGTTATGGTAGAAAACCATGCTTTCGAAATAAAACCTTCGTGTTCTCGTGTTTACATTGTGCAGATCAAGACGCTTCTTTGCTATGCATACGTTTGAGGATTTTAAGTCTATCTTCCCTTAATGGTGCTTGGAGCGTGCAAGCTTGGCATACTCTTACGTCATCACCGAGAACCTAAATTGCCGTGTGAGTCAAATGCGGATTTTGACAGAACTCGAAAGGGACCGTCCACGCGCGCTTAGTTTGACGTCGAATCGCTGCTTGTAGCAAACGTGCATGTTGCTAGATTTCGTAATGGACCACCAACGTGGGCTTAGTTTGAATTTAAATTGCCCTGTGAGTCGAATGCATACGAGTGTATGCTAGTTTAGATAGGTGACACTCTTAATCCTATTAACCCGGTGCTAAAGAGGGTGTCTCCTCCGTAACCAAAACATTGCCAAAACCAGGGTTTCGGCGCCGTAACTGAAACCGAAACCGAAATTTGGTCGTCCTCTAATAGAAATACTACGCGAGCGCTACGACTAGCTCGCTTAGAACCCTAAAGACTTTCTTTAGCTCCTTCCTACTTGAGAGGATGAAATCTCGACCGCGATCAGATGAGGGAGGGCCCTTCTCCCTAGCAAATGGCTACCCCTCCTGTAACAGTTCTCTATCCGCTCCGGTACAAACTTCCTGCCTGCAGGAGGACCACAAAACGTCTAAGCAAATGATCTCGTGAGCACGCGCTCGCAGGGTTGTGTGTGTGCGTGTGTGTGTGTGTGGGGGGATGCTACGCATTCACGCATGCGCAGTTTAAATTAATAGGAAGCTAATCTGTGCTAAAGTACCATGGTAGAAGCTGCAAGTCCTGAGAGGCCAAAAACCATTATGAAAAATCTACACAATGATACGCTGAAATATATTCACAGCTAGCGTACAACAGGATCGGAATATTTATAACGCGAAACGCACTTTTGACATGCACACAACTGAAAAAACAAACTACAATAGCGCACTGGCTTAGAATTGCGAACGAATCCTTCAAATGATCAATACTTTATCTTAAAGAACTGAAACGACGAAAACGATCGACACCAAACGGAAGAGCCAGAACTCTAGTAGAATAGTCCGAATAGAGCTTCGCCTAACTTCTTCTAATGCCACCCAGTCATCAGGGTTCAAGGATACAGGTCAACCCAAGGCCTCTGGGCAATCACTTGAAAGATGCTACTTCATGTAAAGTTACATTTACAAACACTCGAGGCAAAGTGGCTCGATCTTTCGAAAAAGAAATCCCCTTGATCGCCATCGGATATAAATCTAAGCTACTATCTCAGTCGACCTCCTCCATACCGTTTGTGAGATTGCGAGTGGAACCATGCACGTTGTAACTCTTGCTCCGGCAGCTGTTGCCCAGACGGTAGAGCAAGCCCGACTTCTTCTTGTAGAGGATCAAGTCGAAGATGACGCACAGGAGAACGAACTCCGAGACTACCACGCAGTACCAGAACTGTTGGCTGCCGATAAACTCTAGACCCAATAATCAAGATGCCATGCATGGACGCAAGTAAGTACGGAGATGCCAGTGCCAAATGCAGATACTAATATTATAGATATACCGATGGAGAGTTGACAAACGCAGTTGCACTAAGTAAATAAATATTTTGAAACTACCCTAATAGAAAAGTAAGGACATCACGTAACTTTAATTATGTGATGTCAGAGATGCAGTCTTGGTGTCCCCATCATTGCATCTACTTGGCATGCCAAACCGAAAAGTTTTCAATACGACGAGTTGTAGCTGCTTATACAGATTTTAAAAAGGCCAAGCTGATGAGTCAAACATATTCCTATAAAACTGTCCTATTGGGAAATACCAAGCGTACCCTTGATCGTTATTCTGTCTTTTCGCTTTTTCTCTCTTTAATTTCTCTTTCTATGACACGCTCGCTCTCTCTCTCACACACACATACAAACATTCATCCAATGCTGACTAGATACTGACCTGATAAGTAGTGCTTGGATGATTCCCTCACTTGCACGTCCACGGTTGGCTCATGCGTCGAGGTTGCATCCGCTGCGCACAGACATGTCACAGGGTCCCACTCCAGGCCTCTGTTAACGCATGTAGCCATCCTGCGTCCATCGCAAACGCAACCACAGGCGCTCGACGACCACACTCTCATGGAGTTCTCAAGCTGGCAGTTTCGCGCGGGCTCTTTACAATCACAGGAGCACGTGACAGGATCCCATCTGAGGGAGGGAAGCAGATCTCGTTACTTAGTCCGATGATGAAGCTCACAGGGAAGCAAGCAAATGGGAAGAAGAAATAATCCAGACGGATTATACAAGAAAGATGCTGCTGATCATTCCACCTTTTCATTGAATGAGGATATTTAATAGCTTCATATACTCAGTGTTTGATCGAGTAGCTTTATTTCATTGCTATTTTAACGTAGTTGTGCTTGTAAATAACTTCGTAAGGATTAAGACTTACTTGAACCATATTTTTCGTAAACTATGACAGAAACTGTTGAGCGATGTTGTGTTTAACGCTTTTAATTAATATTAAAATGAGGGGCTCCCCTTCCCAATGTGCGACGTACTGTCGCAACTTCTCTGTAAATTTTTTATACGCACTTTTGGAAAATAGATGGTACTGTTATTGTTGTTATTGTTGTTGTTGTTGTTGTTGTTGTTGTTGTTGTTGTTGTTGTTGTTGTTGTTGTTGATGATGATGTTGATTATCTGACAAACGCGTTTACCTACAAACAGAGTATCAGAATACGACATCACGATATTAATAAGCACGACTTCGCGCGTGTGCGAGCTTTTGAGTTTTCAAAGTGTACAAACCTTTTGCTTGATCCACACTTGTATGGTGCGAACGAGTACGGGCATGTGCACGTGCACTTTTCGCTATCGAATCGTTGCCAACGACCACAGTCCTCAGGCTTGGCCACACAACCCCTGCCGCATTCTGTATGATTCACCTCGCGAATAAGCTTCGTCAACTGACCATCGGACTTGGACCACTCCCCGACAACTATGACGTCGATTTCGACGTCATCTTGTTTCGTCGCCACGCACTTGTAATGCGACGGAGAGAATCCGTGAACGCCGCCCGAACAACGGTGCAGGGTCACAAAGTACGGGTAGTAGTTGTATTCCGGGTCGGTCGGCATGACAACTGGCCGGGCTCGGCATTCTGTGCTGTTCAAATGGACCGCTGCAATCAGATGAAATAAGATGCTTAAATTGAAGCCAAGATTGGCAAATATAAAGACAGCCAGAGACTGCGCACAAACTCCATCAAAACATATGACGTTTCAAGCTATTCGAAGCAGCATTTTACCATGTAAGATAATTTTAAGCTCCAAAGGACTCCTACGTCAACCAAAACTCAAAGCCCAGGTATCTCCATAAATTTTGCACGCCAAAGTTCTTGGTAATGTTGTACATTGCTGGCCACAGTTGATTATGGGCTTGTATGTTGTGGATAGTTTTATCGAAGTGTTGATCGTGCTTGTGTCGTCCGCGTGCGTAATTTGATATCTTGGTCAACATGGGCGTGACGGGTTGCCAGGTGTGTTTTTATCTTATGAGCAGTTACAGTTTTAACCTGTGTTTAATTGTGTGAAGGGTTTTGCATAGATGTGTGTGGGAAAATGTTTATTGGAACTGTAACAGCAACTGTGAATTATACAGCAAGAATCAATTCAAGATCAAAGACCTTCTTCGTGACTGCCTTCAACCTTTCTCTACGAAAAGTAGCTATGTATCCCAACTACCTTCGGATTCATGGAATTGAAGATACGCGCAGCTGCCAGAAGCTTGCTCCCTTTCATCGGCAAGCACCACTAGATTGAAATCTCTCTTACGGTCGTCATTGTGCCCTTCCCAAATCATTATCGGTATCTCCGGGATAAGGTCACTTTTGCACTTAACCGCTTTCTTCTCATCGATAATACTACGGGGAACCTCCTCGTCCCAGCCAGCTCTTTCGCCCATTTCGTACTTCCACCCGTAGACTCTCGTCTAATTACGGGCAAGGCTTAAGGGTTAAGGGACTGCCTAAATGCGGCATGGCTATTGACGCGAACGGACCCACCGCCATCTTGGCAACCCATCTAGCGTAAAATATAAACTATATCCGTCTTGAGTTCTCATCCGTTTCTACGGTCCACGCACCCCACGCGTTTCGATCACTCGCATCTCCGTAATAACCTCAGTGCTTAACCCAAGCAGTGAATGGTTGAGATGACAAGAGCAGCTCAAAGAACGACCTCAATAGATGCCCATATAATTTACAAGCCACGTTCTGAAACACGTACGTAGGGGCAGAAGTTCAAAAAACATCTGATTGCTTGGCAAGCAGGAACAAAGTCTAATGTTGGCAGACATAGCAAAAGCAAAAGCCCGGTGCGAATAGCATGTCCTATTGAAGCTAACAAAAAGAAATGATCAGCGTGGCATATTGAACCTCATATATGAATCGATGGCAGTATGGGTGACGATGAGTTTTCATATCCGACAAATAATTCCGAGGCGTCTCAATCTCGAATTTCCTCAAATCAAACAGCGCATTTACTGTTTATAAAGAAAAAATTATCATCAAAGCGCAAGCGACCACAATGGATCCGAGGAAATCTTCTGGGTAATGCTGTAATGAAGACATGACGCAATATCTCAGTCAACAAAAAACGGAGCAGAAAGGCTCTTGTTCAAAGTATATCCTGTTAGTCTCGAACAAACCTACTGCGTTGAATAATGTCGATTGTTATGGGTGCTGCCAACGCCCTAAGGCTCTGCGTGTAAACCGGATCGACTCATTTGTTTGCCTTTGTCTGCCTCGCAGCTACTTATCAGCTACGTATCTGCAAACGAAGACGCACTCTCTCACTTCCAACTTTAAAAAAAATCACAATTCCGTGACCACTCTACAGACGTCATGATCAATGACACACGGCTTGGCCCACCTGGGTACGGTAGACATAGGAATTCGAGTCACCAAACCTTCAAAACAGGATTACGATGGATCATGAACGGGACTTTGACCCCGGGTCATTAGAATGCCATCTCGCACTTGCGGACTTCATACGTAAATGTCAGCTAAACGGACACAACTGGCATTTAGCAAAGTCGGAGCCTGTCACACGTTTGCCTGTTTGACCCAGTTCTTCCTTTACAAAATGCTCGAATACACACGTACCTACTCCATCGGAATCCAAGGCTGCATTCAAGTACACACACACATTCACTCACACACACAAACATACACACACAAACACACACACACATACATACACACACACACATACACACACATACATACACACACACTCACACTCCCTCTCTCTCTAATGCGAATGAAACCTAACGCTCCACGAAAACGTAAACCGAGAACGAGTAGACATCGATCTAGAATATCTGAGTTTGAATGTTTCCATCCGTAATGGACAGATGTGTTGCCCCTGCTAGACATGCCCTCGTTTGTGCCCTTCGCCTCCCAACTTCATCTTCAAGCCGTAAACCGGATTTCAACTTTCGAAAAGTTTTGCGCGAAGCGAAAGTTGCCTTATTCTTCTGATAGCTGAAACGTTTTAAACTATTCGCGAAGGTTTGAAGTCAGAGAGAAAGAAAGTGGCGCACAGAGACTTCCTAACACACGATGCATTCAACTGACCGACATTTGGAATCGCCTTCAGCTCGAAAAGAACGACTTGTTTGTGTCTGCCATGGGAACCACGACAACAACGCAAAATTAGAACCTGCTCCAGCGAACCTACAGGAATTCATTATCCGCACAAACAGCCAGAATACCTGAATAAATCCATGCATACACCCCACAAACACTCATATTATATATATATATATATATATATATATATATATATATATA
>QQSS02176055.1:0-12958 GCA_003687565.2 Craspedacusta sowerbii | reverse complement strand
TTGCAGCATACCAACTGATTTTCTTAAGAACTATATCTTATATTATGAACATATTACTTGCCCAGCGGATTTGCCTCAAAAGTCTGAAGGTTACCAAAGTAATTCAGATATGTGACATTTTGAAAATGCATGTATAGCCAATTTCATAGCTGCATTGAAAAGAATAGATCCCTGTCCGGGCTCAAATTTGGTTTTCGTAGACGACAACCAACGTGTGATGCACTGGTCAAAATTACGGATTTCATCAAGATGTCCTTAGACGAAGGAAAGCTTGTAGAAGCACTAATTCTTGATCTCATAAGGCTTTTGATACTTTCAAACAAAATTTGCTGATGACACAACAGTTTGCTAATAAGTCTATAAAGAAATTAGGCAGTGCTTTTCTCATCAACTAGATGTTGTCTTAGATTGGTTCCCTGCAGAACGACTCTCCCTGAACGCTAAACGTCCAACCTAGTCCTTTTTCGATCGAAACATAAGTTTTATCACACCAGAAAAGCTCTAGTTATAAAAGGATGTCAAGCGTTTCTTTGCAATGTAAAACATCTGGGAGTCACTTTTTACTCTCCAGTAGCACTTTCGTATTAACAAACTCGATAAAAAAACTTTCAATCGCTTTTGGCTTGCTATGGAGAATTAGCCACTAAATTGACATTAAAGCTTTAAGAAGCGTGCACTTCAGCCTCTTCCATTCCCTTCGTTCGTGCAATTGATTCGACTTTGGAAACGTGGTATTAGGACCATGGCTAATGCTGACTCTCGGAAGTCAAGCTGCTACTTATTCCACAAACTAGCGATTTAGAGGCCTGAGGGCGCTATTGAAAGGAAACAGTATGAATTTGCTCATGGTTTCTATGCGTTCCTTAATTACTTTACTTACAATGAAACTGGACGAAATACTAGGTTAGCTGCAAACCACTGATTACTGAGCAGAAATTTCGACTGCTGCATTTGTCAACCCTTCTTAGTGCGTTCTAATGCTCGTCATTAATGTGAGTATACGGTCACTCTCAGTCTCATCAGCACATCCCGAAAACGGAAAGCCATATTGAAGGTCGTCTGCATTTTGTTGCCATAGCATTAGATAAAGCAGGATCAGGCTTCTTGTTGTTGGCCTTGATATCCCGTGATAAATAAGGGTCTGCGCCTTGAAACTCGCTCTCGTTTGAACCGAGAAATTGAAACGAGACCATGTCCTTCTCGTCTCGGAACTTCTTATTTGTTTCAAGTCGGACCTCAGCTTCGTCTCGAAACTTTCGAAACTCAAAAAGATTCGCGACGCAGACCCTTGGTGGTAAGATCGTTCTGGCATGCAAAGTTAGAGAAAGCTCTACAGCTTGATGCTGTTCATAGCGGCTGTTATTCAACAAACCTCAGCTGCTTGTAAGCACAGCACGGGGCAGTGGGGGTGGGAAATGCGATCACGAAAGTGCGGCTCTATCGAGTGAAAAAGCCTGAACACAAATTGTATATTTTCTTGCTAGTTCACCAACAACAACGTAAACAAACCTGGAGTACTCAATTCTCCTGTAAGCTACCCAAAGGTCTCCACGGCAAACAGGACTACAGCATGACCTTAACCAGGCTGAATGCTTAAAATTCCGGTGACGACTTCACCAAGACATTTCTGGTCTGTCCGCCAACGAGCAGAAGACAAGCTCAGGTCAACGAACGTACGCGGATGAGTAGAAAGCGAAAAGAGAACGAGGAAAAAAAGAGACAAAGCGACGGCCACAATAAAATCCTTTCATTACCGCGCTCCAGAAATCACGAGAAGACGAAAAAATGGATAGAAAATAATACGGGCACTAAAGAGGTGTTTTCGAGCTGTGCCACAAGGTGGCCTCAACGGCCTCACTCAAACACACACCAGGAGAACTATGATCAACCTGAAGAAGACTTGGTCAGCGACACACACAAAAAGCTCCAGTCAATCGGGAAATATCCTTACTTGATTTAAAAAATTTCATAGCATTATATGAGAAGGGTTTGGTAGTATAATTAGACACGAGTGGCTACCCAAGAATAAAATAAAACGCAAACGTAATTTGCAATTAAGACCTCACCAAGAGCAAGAACCGAAGAGCAAAGCCATCTCTTGCCCAGAAATACCGGCAGACGATCGCGTATTCTTAGAGCAAGCTCGCTAGCAGTACCAAACCCCACTTACCCATCGTTCGTATGATGTTTAAAAGCAACCAGCTTCGAACCTTGAAGCCATAAAAAAAACTTGCGACTCACGATACCCGTGCTGACTGACTAGCTCATAATATCATCTCCCGTCACGACACAGGTGACTTTCCCGATGGGCGGATAAAATACTACCAGGATGCAGCACGATAAACAATCATACTATAAAATTAAATACATATTAGCAGCCCCCATGCTCAGGAGTCAGGGATCCCCAGATTCGTCAACGTCGTCAACAATGCTCTTGTTATCTCTACGACGCTTAGCAGGGGGTTCCGTGTCAACAGCGGAACCAGCGTAGGCCGGCGCGTTGGTGGTTACGAGCGTTTCGAAATGCGACTCCAGCTTCTGGCCCATCTTATAGACGTCCGATTCCGGCTGCCACATAAAACCAAAGCAACACCATAACATAAACAAGTCGAAAAACGCACTTACTTGAACCGAAAACATAGACAGAAGAAAATTAAGAAGAAATAATGAAGAAAGGGCAGAGTCAAGGACGAAAGTCCGTCCATGTGCGTGGCGTGTATGCGCGCTTGCTTCTTTCGTTCTGCTGACACGTTCTCTGACCGTAGAGAATCTCCGTGCCACAAACACCCCCCCCCCACACACACACACACGCATACACACAGAGTAACAAAATACACACTCAAAAAGACCCACATGTAAACACGTAGAAACACAAACACACTCACACAGACACACACGCGCACACATAAAAACACAAACACACTCACACAGACACACACACAGTAACACAAACACACTCACACAGACACACACGCGCACACATAGAAACGTAGGCCATAGCAAGTCCATCCGAGTTTGCTTACAGCGGAGGCTACTCAGCGGGCGAGCTGCTTACGCACTTAGAAGACAAAGGATCGGTGTCTAATGGTCATGTCATGGTCGATCATGTCTAGTGGAAACGATACGAGCTGCTGTCTGCATATGATAAGCATATTACAATATACAATACGATTATATAAGCAAGAGCAAAACGTTAGTGCTAAAAGCTGAAAAAAGTGATATTTGAAACTTGAATTTGCGATGGAACAGATACTATAAACAAAGCATATATGCACCGTAACTGTCGGAGAGCATTAATGAGCTAGAAGTTACTCTACAGAGCGTTGAAAGGTCAAAGACTCAAACAATATTTGGCCTGATTAAGGAATGCACGTCCCCAGCACTTACTCTGCTTTCGTAGCCGCTAAGATTTTTTCAAGCAAACGAAGTCAGTATAATTCGAAAATATTATAATACTGATAAAACTGGACGCAAAGCGTCCCATATATTATTTGTTGTTAAGCCTGGCTCAAAGACAATGCAGGTTCTTGCGGATTACTGGCTCATCCCATTTTCTGGTAAACGTTGCACTACCGTCACACTCGCTCACACAACTTTCTGATAAACGCTACCCTACCGCGAGGAGAGCACACTAGGGTGACGTCCGTCTTGTACCGGGCTCCAAAACAGATGACCCGGTGCGGAAATGCTAGACGGGCAAAAGAATCGAGAAGACCGGGATGTAATGGTGGCCCACTTGTGGTTTAAGGGTATCAGCACTTGGCTTAAAATATAGAACACGAAGATATACGCCACTTCTACAGGACCATTAGAAACCGTTCCGCTCAAGGGTGGGCAGCCAGCGAGGCACCTGCTGATAGACAGGAAGACTGAACCATCCACTACAATGACCCGGACAGTCCTGCGCGCAAGCACTCCCCAAAACACAAGCTAACTGGATTTCTTCTCGCTACCCCATTTAAAAACTGGTGGCAGGACGCACGTCAAACCGAGTGGGATACCAAAAAACGTCAGTAAACACGCGTAAACAGTGAGTCGCGAGGTTTAACGAGCGATGAGCAGCAAAAGCCAACAAGAGGATTCCCACTTTGAATGCCAGATAGAGTGATTTCTTTCTCTGCATCTTTCTAATCTAAGGACCCAGCACTCATAGCCATGCGTTCCATGTAAGTGACGTACCAGCTGTGGTGTGCATACGCCGATCAAGCATCGACTATGAATTTTTTCAACAAAAAACCACCACAACGTACCGCATTGTAGACGTAGCAATTGGAGAAGACCAAGCGCACGTCGGCTATAAACTCGTCCAGCGACTTGTAGTGAGCGAAGTTCTGCGGCTGAATCTTCGAGCGAATCGTGGTCAAGTCCATGGGCTTCGATATCACCTTGTAGTAATCGGGCACCTGCTGTAGAGACAAAACGCGGGAAAGCGCGGTGCAGATATGCGCAGAAATCCACAGCCAACAATAGAACGCGGAAACTCCGCAACACAATCGCTAATAGATAAGCAGAACAAGCTCACAACAACCCCTCAATCTCGTTTCAAACCCCCACCCTCCCTTACCTCAAACTCCGAAACATAAGCACGCGAACCACGGAGTGGAGGCACACCTGAAAAGCATGGGATCTGATAAATTCTGCCCTTTAATGAAAGTAGTAAAACATGGCGCAATCGCCCAGACTGCGCTTGCTAGAGAGCAGATTTCGACGTGCATAGTCCAGCATAGGCCATAAATCCGCGTAGGCGATAAAAAAAAACAACAAGGCTCTCGCGCATGCGCATCGAACAGAAAGCGACCTCGAACAGAAAGGCTCTGCTTAAAAATTTAACAGCACAGGAACCCACTTCGAACGACCATCAGCAAGAAAACAAACTTACCGCTTTGCTGACCTTATGATGGAATGGCAAACTGTCCGCATGAACAAACAGGTGCAGCAAGATCTTCTCGCAAACCTAAAATCGCCAGGGAAATTGCATAACATGGCTCAAACAATGACGACACACTCAGATAAGCGACATATTTAACAGTAGCCGTATACGACATGAAGTGATAAAAAATAAAAAATAAGCATGGTTGACCAACCCGGTAGACCGACCCTTAGCATCATGCGGCATGCCGCGAAGGTCATCTTTGCGCCTGCACGCCAGGATAGTTGAATTAATCGTCTTCGAGCAATTTTTATTTTCATTTACAGATTTCAATTGTAACAGGATTGCTCGAGCTTGGGGAAAGGATTAGGGTTAGGGCTAGGGTTAGTCTGATGGTTAGGGTTGACATTCTTGGTCACAGACAGACTTCAACAAAACAAAAAGTAAATAAATAAATAGATAACATGCAAGCGAAAGCTTCTTCATCAGTAATGAATGCAGACCGGTAGCCATCTTGTAAGCCTAACTGCCGCGAGGTTACGTCATATCAGACCAATTGCAATGTAGCGCTTACTGAGGAGTTAAAGGAAGATTTATACCCTCATTGTCTTGTTAGGCGCGCATGCATAAACCAAATTCACACTCGGCTGGCGTTTAACGATGTTCCTTGATACAAGACTAGTTGCGTAGTTATAGAGTAAATTAAATCCCTAAAGAGACCCATACCCCTAGATGTTATGAAGCAGCATAGCTTCCTACGACCATGAGCAGACGATATGACCTCCGAAAATTGCTGTTACTGGGTGCTCTTAAATACGCTTTACCGCGTTTCGAAATAAAGATGGGGTTCACACCGCGCGCGGCGAGAAACACGGGACGAAAAACGCGCCGCGTCTGGCCGCGTCCGATTGGAACAGGTTCTATTTTTTAAAGCTCACCGCGCGCTAGCAATTATGTTGGCAGCCAATGGCGATCTAAGATTTAGAGCACGCGACCCTGTGACGCATATGCAGCGGACGGGAAGAAAAAACAACTGCACAAAATAAACTGGACTCTCGGGTAAACTGTATAAATTCGGCTACACTACTTACCTAGAACTAGTCATACTCAAATTAGCGTCGTGGTATTCACCTATGCCAATCGCGCTTTCCTTTAAAAAGAGGGGTTCTTTTTCTTTGTGATTATGCGTACCTCTAATAACTTTCTAGTAGTAACTTAAACCGCGCCTAGAAAATTGCTTTTACTAGGAGATATCAGATATGCTTTACCGCGCTTCGGGCATAAAACCGCACCTTTCACGAAAGCACTTTTATCGCAGTAAATTTTCAATTTATCAAATTAAAATGGTTCTAATGTGGAGACAAACCCAGAGGAGGATTTTCGCCCAAACGACTTTGCGGTAGAATTTCCTTCCCTCATTTCCCACAACGGACGACCGGAGCCAAGCAAAATTTAGCTATATTCAACTCCTCTGACCTTAATTTCAGACTCGGTAAGCCCGTCTGAGGAAATCCTTCTTCTTTGAAGAGATCCACCTTCTAAAGGGAAAACGTAAGGAGGTTGCATGCAACAGGATATTGAGCTATTGAAACATGCACACAAATACGCGTACACACACACACACACACACACACACACACACACACACACGCACACACACACGCACACACACACACACACGCACACACACACGCACACACACAAACATATATAATCCATTCCTAGGCAAACTTGCAGCCATACATAGCACACTAGATAATTTAAACGTTTAAAGAATTCTCCAAACTCATAGATACTATGTATATATATATATATATATATATATATATATATATATGTAAGTATTTACATCATCCATAGTTACATACAGCAAATTAGAGCATGTCACCTTCCACACAACACTAGAAAGCACTTCATAAGTTTTTTAAAGCTTTTCAAAAACTTCAGAAGTATATATATATATATATATATATATATATATATATATATATATATTTTATTTACAGACATATATATGCACATAGAGTAAATAAGAGTATGTCACATTTAACACACGACTAGATAGAACTTCCTAAATTTTTTTAAAGCTTTTCAAAAACTTCTGATGTCATCATCTCAGGCTAAGTTTATAAAAATAGTAACAAAAACCGGCACCAACCGGCAAAGGAAGCATAAAGAGAATGTAGCACGTTTGCTGACACAGTGGTTGTTCTCAATCAAGTGCTGGCAAGCCAGCTGTGAATTCCAAGGGGGAGTCTATAAATTAGAGAACATTACTTGCAACAGGGGGGGGGCGAGAGTCGCTTTCGCACTCTTTGCAGCATTGATGATCCAGGTGGTCTGCGTTCATCCTGCCAAGCGGCTAATAAAATGTCTACATGTAAAAATGAAAATGGACTGATGGCCCGACCGTTTCTGGAGTATTCTGTAGAAACGCATTTACGTGCTATAAATCCGGATAAGAACCGACTGCATTTTGGCCGTAGCCGGATTTGAACCGGATTTGAACCGGATTTGTAAAAATTGCCGGTTTTCGGCGGGAGACGGAGCCGGAACAGGAGACGAAATCCGGTGAAGCCCTAGTAAAAACTACACTAGATGCAATATAAAAAGGTAACTTACCTTTAAAGAAGAAGATCGAGCTCAACACAGTTGATTTAAAGATAAGGCTGGCCGTTTTAATATTTCACTTTTTTTACCAGCTTACTGAAACCTTGCAAAAACTTCAGACTTCACTTAGGGTGTTATGCATACATAGATTCATACATACATATTTTTATATAGAAGTTTAAATATATATACCCATGAATCAGCATGCATATTTGCGCATATCTTAACAGAAGCAAATAGCAACATGTTCACAGTTACTTACTGGAAGCCAAAACAAAACACAGCCCACAACTCCATGAGTCACTAAAAAAGGCCACAAGTATCAAACTGATGAAGGATTAATATTCACAGGATCACAAGGTTTGAAACATTTAAAATCAATTGCACATGTTGCCACAAATCACAATCGTTAGCAAAAGAAACAGAGAAGCAGCAGCCATCTTCATAAGAGTGACTAAGGAATCCTTAAAAGTGCAACACATGTGCTACAGGCACCCTTCATCTTAGAAGTCACTAGACATCGAACACTTAGAGAATATCCTTAAACCACTTTTACACCTACAGGAAATCCGTCTGTTTCTGAAGAACAAACCTTACTTTGGGAGAATAGTGAGAGCAGGAATGTGACATTGCAAATGGTAAACCTTTGGACAAGTGTCACAACAAAGTAATTGACCACCATTGCGACAAACACCACAATAGTCCTCGTTTCCTTGATTTTCATCAAAGCCAGACTCTCCACTTTTTGCATCGTCCTGGCTGCTTGAAGACGACTAGGTTTCAAAGGAACGAGAGAAACATAGATACAAGCAAATCAATAAAGAAAATTTCCTACATCCATGTCAGTTTTCACAGGTCTAGGTCACAACCTTATCCTTAAAGATGCCTTCCATCGAGAGATACACTTAACTTGATATATATCATCAAATGTTAACGACATGCTAGCCTTCATTTCTAAAGAAACAAGCAACATTCATTAGAAATAACAGAAACCAAGACAAGCACGATTTACTGAAGCTTGCTACATCTAACAGTCAGATTCATTGCAGGCCAAGAAAGAAGGTTCTGAAAAAATTTGAAAACCAGAACGCAGCTGAAAGAATTCTAAGCACACATACCAATGGAAACATGTATGGAGCGCTTTCCCCATCCTCCTGCTTGATAACAATACTGCCAGCACTAGCAGGGGGAATGCTGCTTAGCACTACGCTATGACCAGCCACATTAGGCTGTGCATGGGAAGTTTGAATTGAATCAACCAAAGGATTCTGTCGACTAGCAGCATCAACTAGTTTTCGGAGTTCATTAATAGTACTTCCTGTGGAAGCTCCAGGTAATGGCCTAGACCATCCAGACGAGGGTTCTTGAACAACGCGTCTCTGAGGAGGTGAAACCATTCTATTATCATATGTGCTAGTTGTAGGCGAGTTATGATGAAGAGTTTTAGCTGGCAAAAGAAGGCCTTGATTAGAAGCCGGTTTCAAAATAGCTGAGCTAACACTTTCCTGCTTTCTAGCTGCACTTTCTTTCAAATGCTGTATGTACTTAGCGGTAAGCTCTGCTTTGCTAATCCCTGCTGAGTCTGGAAGTCCAGTTCCACTTCCTTGAGAAGATAGAACCACCATATTAGGAGTTAGGCGACTGGATGAAATGCTTGAAGATGCTCTACGAGGCGCAGAATCATGGGGTGAAGTAGGCATCTGAGGTTGCCTACTTAGTGCACCGACTGTCCCCGGTGCGTTTAAATTGATATAAGGAGTATCCGGGCCCAAAACATCAGGGATTTTCTTCACAGAAAGATCCGCTGTTGTACTTGGGCTCTTCCCATTAACAAATGATGAGTGATGCGACCGTCCTACAGCCGAGGGTACTGTCCGCTGACTATTAGAACTGTTGTAATACTCTATCTTTCTGTGCATATCTTCTTGTGAATAAACAGCGCCAGTTTTACTAAAATACAAACACAATTTATCTACATCCATGCTAAACTTTAAGTCCTGGAGGGCGAGGGGCTTTTGTCTATACTTCAGACTGTTCAAGTTATGCAACCTGGTGCCCAAAACTTTGCGACTGTACAGAAGAGCAACATTACTTCCTCCTTTCACAGCAAACTCAGCAAAGTCATGATTATGCTCAAGTATAACTCTCATTTGCATTAAGTCTTTCTTTTGCTTTGAGAGTAAGGCTTGCTTAGAAGCAACAAGACCTTTTAATTCACCAACTAAAATCTGCTGCCTCTTTTTAATAGAACTCACAAGCACCTCAAAGGCTTTATTTATTTCTAACTCAACTTCCTTCTCCTGCACAGCCAAATCATCACTGGATTTTTGAACATCTGTTATGGTCTCTTTCAATAATCCAAGATTAATCTGTAAGTACTGAAGAAGCTTCCCTAATATTTCTCTATGCTTAGCTGCAGCCTCTTCGATGAACTGGTAGCGATGTTCTTTATGCTCCGTCAACTGGCAATCTCTGCATGTCAATTTATCGCAAGGTCCACAGAAAAGCTTTAGTTGTTCCTGAGGGTGAATTTTACAGAACAAAGGCTTTTCTTTGGAAGACGTGCTACTTGACGATCCAATATCGCTATCATGAGTAAATTTTGCCTCGATTGTGTGGTCTTTTGTTACTTTAACACGCCTGTGTGCCTCTACACAAGCATCACATAACCACTCATTGCAGTTTAAGCAGAATGAGCATGCTGCACTTTTATCATCGCACGAGGTACACTGGTGCTCACCACGATCACAGTTGGTGCCCGATACAGTGGACTCAATAACAAACTGGTTGTTCAAGAATCCAGATGTAGGCTTATCAACACCAGCAACTAGAAACTCTTGGCCACATGACGGGCATTTTAATCGAGGAGGACTTTGGATACCAGCAGCTTCACCAGCTTTCCTTTGCAAAGCATATCTTTCTTGAAGACATGACTCGCAAAACGAATGCAAACAAGGCAGCAATTTTGGTGTTGATCCACGCAGAAGCGGGTTATTTTTGCAGAAACCACACACAAAAAAGCGAACGTCAGATTTAGTTTGGATCTCAGACAGATTTGAAAGTTCATCTAGTTCACTATCATTGCCCCCCTCTAATATTAAGGCCCCAGAATCACTTTGCACAAGCGGGCAGTCGGATGGACTGGCCCTCGACACGGCACTGTTATATTCTAGCACATTCCTCCCACATTTTTCATCCACTATAAGGTCAACCATTTTAGAAGAATTGGAATCAAGGGCGATCACAGCATTATCATGGCCGTTTATTTGGTTATCTGCAGCGACTTCGACGCGACCATCTTGGATGGCAGCTGAATCCATACGCTCTCGATGGAAGAATCTACAAGTTTAGGGAAATCAAAAAGGTCCCACAAACAGCAAATTATTTCTGCTCTAAATTCTAAACCAGTAGTCATTCAGAGAAACCAATCAAAGTTTAAAAGTACGTCACACACAAAGCTCCACATATTATGCTAACGATTGTGACCCTGGCACCATAGCTGCCACACCGACACCTGGTGACGTCGCTAATGAATTTTTCATGACATGGCCGTTGATTGACAGCTGAGCGAAGTACACCGGTTTTGCGTCTGTGCGTGCTGCTTTGCTTTGCACTCGTCCGAAGTCTGGAATAGATGGTCTGGTGGAAAGGAGTAATTATCTGTTCGTAAGTTCATCCAGCTTTGAAAGATATAAATGTCAGGTTAAAGAACTGAATCGAAAGCGAAAAAATACAACACTGAAACTCAACAGAGACTCGTAACAGACGGCTTTCAAACGAACAGGTTACGTTATGTAAGTACCGGATGGGGGGCTACGTCATATGTGCACCGGGTGCGATATAATCATCAGGCTTTAGTCACGTGCCTTTGACCTGCTATTTCCAACATGAAAGAAAACTGAGTTTAAACAGAGGCTTTTATCCACACACAATATTTCACGCCAGATGGTTTCCTGTATGTGGCAGCATGCTTTGCGAAATATTTCTTAGTCCTCTTGCTTTAGGCATAGGAGACAGTAATTTTTCTGTCAACGGTGCTCCCTTTGCCCAGCTTGTAAAAAGAAATCAATAGATACAATAGATCAATAGACAGTGTCATAAGTGACGAATTTTCTGTTCCGGACTAGGCCATCGTTCCCTTCTAGTCATTTTCCTGTCTCATAGAAGATCATGGGAGCCAAGTTCCTTGCGCACTTGACATCAGGCAATGAAACGAAAGGACTTCGTTGTGAGATATGCAAAATTTCGAGATCCGTATTACAGCGCCCTCCTTTGCGAGGAGCTAATGCAGATGGCATGTTGTAATTTACTTTCGACGATTGGATGTCTAAAAGAAGAACTTTTGATATAGGTGGAGGTTGCACATACATGATTGAAGTATGGGCTGCCAGTAGTTACATCAACACTATTGCTTAAGAGACAGTGTTGCGCAAACTGCCCTGAACTTACACGGCCTAATTAAAGAGGACATTTCCAGCAACAGCAAAATCATCAAAGTACCAACCCAATTGCTTGATTTAACACTTAATGAAATAATTGAAAGGCCGATGACTTCAGAGCTGACAAGGATAAAATTGCTGAAAAAAATTTGATGTAGAGTGCACTGCCTGAGAGCGCATCTTACCGTTATCGTTCAGAAGCTTACTAACGGTGCTTTCTTATCGCCTAAAATGTCAGTCAAGGAGGATTTTTGCAAGGACTTCCAAGTCCTTGGTGCTTTCCTAGGCGTAGCGATTTCCTATGAGTTCGAGATTTGTTAAGGCTTAGGCGCCCCAAAGCTTGTCCGAAGTCATTGAAGACTTGTGTGTCTTCCCCAATAGGCCTAATAAAGAGCAAATAAATTTATAAAAATATTTATCTAATATTTTCTATCTCCTTGGCTGATTTCAGAAATATTTGAAATTAGGTTTATCTTTTAATCGAATTCACAGGCTTCAGATATAACAGTCAAGGGGCCTATTAACTCAGCCAGATACTTCTAAAAACTCGCCTTTTTGTAAACTGATTAGTTACGCATCCTCGAAGGGTATCCTTCTTGATGTGTCACCTTAGTTATGCGCTTTGGTTATGTGCTCTTGATAATTTATGAAAATGTAATACTTTTTGGTGAAGAATCCATTATCCAAAGTTTTTTAATCTAATCGCGATGAATTAATGCTAGTTCTGCGACGAAACGAGAGTTCTAGGAGTTTAAGGAATTCGCGCTTGCAAAGCAGAAAAAAGAAGTAATAAACAAAGGAAAGCTATAATAATGAAGTAATAATAGACATCAAAACTGTTATAATCTAGAGCACACGTGTGAGGCTGTGCATGTAGAGGTAGTGACACCAGTTTGATTGGTAGTACATGTTGGAGTGCTCGCAAAGAAATTTGCTGGCAATTTTAATCGCTTTTGTACCGGAGATCGCATTTATCATGATTGGTTTTTGCGTTGATATTAGTCAGTTTTAAGCTCGTTACGTTCTTGCTTTCACTTAA
>QQSS02176044.1:0-14967 GCA_003687565.2 Craspedacusta sowerbii | reverse complement strand
TATGTATGTATGTATGTATGTATGTATGTATGTATGTATGTATGTATGTATGTATGTATGTATGTATGCGGACGGTTGTGTGTGTTTTTGTATGTACGTGTAAATGTGTATGTATGTATATGTGTAAGCAGAGTGTGCTTCTAGGTTTCGATGTTTTCTGTGTTTTCAGAAGACCAACCAAGGGAGAAATCTTGGGAGAGGTTTCAGAAAATGCCTATAACTGAGAAGAGAACTTTTTACAAGTGTAAAGAGCATTACAAAACACTCAAAGATCTTCAAGTCTGGTCTGCCTTCATGCAATACCAGTTTCGTTTTCGAAATCCTTCTTTTCAGCGGGATCTTGGTAAGCTGTTTTTTATATTAATATTATGTATAAATATATTAATCAGTAATATAATATAATATAATATAATATAATATAATATAATATAATATAATATAATATAATATAATATAAGGTAATATAATATAACATAATATAATATAATATAATATTATATGATATAATATAATATAATAATAATAGTAATATAATAATGACATATATAAATATATAATAAAATATATAAATAATAATATTAGCCTCAAAATACATAGTGAGTATGTAATACGTTGTGAACTTTTCACCATTTCGTTCAGCATAACTTATGTGGCTTGTTTGTGTTGTTTTAGTTTATAGCTTCTTGGTGATGTTTTTGTTTTCTTTGGGGTGTGGAAGCCGTGTATGTCGTGTAATCAGCCTGTCTACTGTATATTTGCTATCTGTTCTCATCGAACGAGTTGACCTTGGCAATCGTAATTCAATCGTAAGTCTTGCGTGCATCGTCGAAACCCACCAAGCGATTGTCTCCTTTCTATCAGTCTTTTATTGCTCAAGTCCGCACCCTCCTTGCCAGGCTTCTGTCGGTAGGGTTGTCAATGATTGTTTCTTCTTGGATTTCTTCTAAGAGAGGATACGAAGGATGGATGTTTTGTATTCGAACGTTTGAGAAGGAGGCATGAGTATTGTTGGCTTGGAGAAGGAGGCATGAGTATTGCTGACTTGGAGAAGGAGGCATGAGTATTGTTGGCTTGGAGAAGGAGGCATGAGTATTGTTGGCTTGGAGAAGGAGGCATGAGTAATGCTGACGCAATGCTTACATCTTGCACTTCTCTCGCCGCATCTCCTACTGGTTCTCTTTTCTTTCTTTCTTTCTGTATTTTTTATTGCTCCTGTCACGAAATTTTTTGTCTTATCCTACCATGTTGCCCGTTTTCATTGGGCAGGAAAAGCTGCGCGAATCGGGTCGTCAGTCATGTTCATGCATTTTCGTTTCGTGATTGGACAGATTTCAGTCCGATTTCAGATCGGACCAGGATTTCAATGAAAGTATATTCGTGAGCTCTCCGTCTGGACGTTCTTCGCCCTTTCTTCTTCAACGTCCTTTTGCTGTTGAAATTGTGTTTTTGATATGGGCACGGGCTTTTAAAGATGTTTCACATAGGTTTTTGTTTTCTGCGAAAGGCCATTGTCTCGCTTGGAGCTCGCAAAGCTGTTTCGACTTGGTAGTGATTAGTAAATAAACTTTTTTTTTGTCTTCTTGTTAGCTTTGAAACCAAGTCTGAATAAGAGTTACTGACGAAAGTAGCAAATTTACAAAGCGTGGTTGACAGGTATTATCGCTGAAGAACAATGTAAGCATGTCCTTAGAAAATGCGGTATCGTTCATTAATATATTTGTACTCCACTGAAGTTCGCGGAGTGTGGATTAACTCCACGTTGTACCCTCTATGATGGGGCAAAGGTCTTAGTAGCAAATGCATCGGAGTTTAGGTCTAGCTTCCCACATTTGCAATATACCTTTTATTTTGTCTCGAGACTTAACTTGTCATGCAAACTCTTCCCTGAATTAAACGTTTTTAAAATATCATGAATGTTGAGTGGTCATGTTAGCTGTGGCCACTATTAAGAGTTTTGAAATGGGCTACTCTCTCTATTGTCGCGAATGTTAACTTGCTGGCTGTTACACCATATTTTGGGCAAAGCGGCAGATCTCGAATTCATCACAACTTTGCTCGGTGAAGACTAATGCTCTAAAATCGGATAATCATGTTACGAGCTTTGCAAATATCGCTCGCGCATATTGCACACCGAAAAGCTATCATCTACTCCTCAATCTGCGATTGATCATGCCGACATACTGCGAAGGTCAATATGGCTGCAGCTGCGCGCCAGGATACTTAAATTAATTGCCTTTGAATAGGATGTTTTTTTCTTTCAAAGAACATTTTTTTTGTCTTTCATAGAAAATTGCTTGAGGATCGGTCGAGCTTGTTAAGGAAAGGGTTTGGAGTAGGGTTAGGGTTAGTATTATGCTTAGAGTTTGGGTTTATATTACAGTCAAACTTAGCCAACAAATTAATGCATAAACAAGTAAATAGCATGCGAGCCAAAGTTTCTCCATGAGTAACGACTGCGGAACGGTCGCCATCTTGTTAGCGTAACTGCCTCGAAATCACTTGGCGTCAGACCAGTCGCAATGAACCTGTTATTGAAAAGTAAACGGTAGATTTATACCCTCCAGTGGCACGAAGGATCGCAATCGGATCGGGCTGCTTCTTCAGGTTGTTGATATGTATGGCCTACTGTTTAAATTCATCGCCGCAACTTCCAGCGTCTAGGTTGGATGCTGGCTAAAATGCCGAGCTGACGGTAAAAAGAACTTTCGAGTGTTGTCGTTTTACTTTAGAAGAGAATCATTTTCCGGCACGTGCTGAGATAAACGAGAAAGTGTCTTTATGGCAGGGCGATATCACCAGCCTTGAGATCGATGCCATTGTGAACGCAGGTTTGGCTTCGTTTTTTTCGGAATGATGAGTAATTGCTGTCTCTCGGTTAGGTTCTCTATGTCAAGATTCAACGTTTCATGCATGTTGAAATTTAAGTCTAGCTGGGGGTTATGGCTTGTCAGCTGCCTATCTATGATGCCTTTAATTAGTTGTTAATTATCGTTGGATTGATATGGATTCTTAGAAAATATCCTTACTCATAAGGGCTTCAATAATTTTCGTGAGGTCAGCTGGTGGTCTTACGAGTTCCGGGATGCAGTGCACAAAAGGCACTTGCATGTATAACTTCCTTTGATATGTATTACATTTTCTCGTATCGCCCAACGGCGGGGGTGTTTATGTTAAACGGTTGTTATGATTGTAATGGTTCATTGTGTTCCTACTCACGATATCCATATATATGTATAGATAGGTACATGTAATAGTATGCAAGTAGGTAAGCGTGCCTTTTGCCTTTCATTTCATTAGCGAATTCGTCTCTCCTTGGTGGCGGTGGAGGTAAGAAGGTTTCTTGGGCCGTCTATCTCGGCTTCCTGCACATTTAAGGATTAAGTAATGTTTTGTCGAGCGCTTGCTAGTAATGATATTCACCACTTTATGACCATGTGTGGTTACGTAACGTAACATTCGTTCATCGCCTGCTTTGATGACGTATGCTAAGCGTAAGGTGCTTGCTCACACGAACATGCTCTAAAATTCGTCGGCCTTCTTCAATTTTGTGAAGGAATAGCGTGATCAACTACCTGCAATTTTCATGCTTGAATGCGTAGAATGTAATATTTCTCTTCTCTTTATTTCTATATCCTCTTTTCTTGATTGCCTATCGCTCCTCTTTCTTTCCTTGTCTTGGAAGTCGTGAGAATGGGTACTGTTAGTTTTAGTTTTCGTTTTTTTTCTTCGTTTATTGAGTTGATGGTTGTATTCACCGTGCTGCTGGTCCTAGTCTGAAAGAGGAATGCAGGTCTTTGAATGGCTGTAGAACTGGAGAAGCAAAGATCACTTCAGGCATGCCCTTTCTTATTCATGACTGATTAATCTGGCTGGTAGTGCTTCTGCCTTTATCGCCTGGCTGTTGCGTTCGTATGTGGGTGTGGGTGGGTATATTTGTATGTGTGAGTGTGTGTCTGGTGCGCGCTCTCTCTCTCTCTGTTGTTGTTATTGTTTTAATGCATTGTTGTTTCTGGTTCTTGTGGATTATGCGTTGGGGATTATTGTATCCCAAAGCCAGACAAAGGCGGCATGGGAAAGAGCTTCAAGGAATCATGGACTTTCAAAGTGTCTCTTTTTCTTCTTTCTGTGCATAGGCCATCGGCTTCCTGCTAAATGTGAGTATTTTTGCTTTAAAAAAAAATGTTACTGGCACCACGATGTGGTAGTTTGTGGGAGGCGTATTTGAAAAATCCATTGTCGCCTGAGTTGCAGCTTGATATATGTCGGCTAATAGCCCCGATGAGTCCTGATAACTTGGGTCTTGTGGTTATTGAGTGCTCTTTGCTTGTTTTTCTTGGCTTACCTAGCTTAGTAGTGCGGTTTGCTTTTCATCTTGCTATACTGGTATAGCTGTCTTTATATGATAGATATCATACACACGGTTGGCCCAGTTGATCGACGGTCAGAGGCCTTAAAAAGTTGCTATGCGAATTGTCTTGACATTGTCCTGAAGCGGCAGCTGAAGTCCATTGTAAGTTGCCATGCTAAACTTGGTCTGCTCCTACCCCACCCCATATGTCACTGCGCCTGACCGCAGTGGTGCTTTGCCTGCTTGCGTCAGCTGGCAAACCCCTTAATTTTGCGATAGCTGATCTGGTTCCCTGTATCCTATCCATATGTTCTTCACCTGCAATTCCTGTGGCATTTTTTTTTTTTTTTCATTTTAATAAAAGAGTCGTTCGCTAGTTACTCAATTCTGTCAACAGCCGGCAGTAAACGAGATTGATCTTGCGCGGTTTCAGTTGTTTTCTTCGTTTAGTACAGGAGCGTGCGAAATCGAAATCGAGAGCGTCGTGGAGTACAAAATGCAGTCAGCGTACTTTGTGGCTCTGCTGATGATTGAGGATGGAGTTATCAAAAGAATCAAATTTAAAAATATTTCGCTACTCTTGTTCGTCCATGACGTGGCCAGTACGTGCGCACTTGTTCGCCCCATCTATGAAGCCGAATTTCCATGTCCAAATTGCTCGTTGTCTAGCCTGCCTTGCCGGCGTAGCCCTTACAATGCTGCCAATGGAAGTGCATAATCGATCGCCTGGACGGCAACTTGCTCACGTGCTGATTCAGTTCGGCTCAAAACTCGTGCAAGCGCGTGAAATTTCTTGCCAGAGCGCGTGATGCCTCGTATTTCTGATGTAGGCTGTGTATTCGCCTGTAATTGCGCGAGAGAATTTTAATATCGTATTGTTTTAGATCACGCGCGTTTGTTTAGGAGCCGCTCGTTTGTTATTTAATTAATATTGACGCAGTTTTTTTTTTGTTTAGGCGTTTTGCTGTGTAGCAACTGGAGTATACGGTAGGATAACGATAGGCATCATCTTTGTGTTTTACTTTATTGCTTCGTTCCTAGCAATTTCTGCTAAATTTATTTTTCTCCGCATTTTCTTAGTTATTCTATAGCGTCTTTGTCTGGCGGTGCGGTATTGTCTTCGTCCTAAGAATCACTTCTGAATTTATATTTTGGGCGGAACGATGGCATTGTGGATCCTCGTGAACTTAATATGCTCTCGACCAAGGGTTAGCCTGCAGCGGGCGCCTTATATGAGTAGCTTATTCACGCCTGTGCGATTATACGGCAAAACAAATATCCTAGCCTTAGCGACTGCACTGTTACTTTTGGCACTGACCTTTGACAGTGAAGTTCTTCGATTTTGCGTGCGGTGTGTGCATAGTTAGAGAATGCATTTATGCTTAAGAAGATTGTTTAACCTCAGGTTACCCCCATCGCGAGGCCGCGGACATAGCCCTGCGCACTGTAAGGACGTGGATGGAGGATCATCATGACAAGGCGAGTTGTGTTTTCTTTGCAGGCTCTTCATGTATGATTCATGGTGATCGTCGAAGGACTTTTTATGATAATCTTATGTGCATGTTCATGTGTGGATCTCGATTGTTAATTGCATAGCATCCAAGCCAATAGTAGCGCTTGTTCGCCAATTTGCTTTTGCGTGGTTTGTGTGGGCTTGTTGTTGCTTTTGGAGACCGAAGATTGGCTTGTCTTAACATAAAGTAGAGGAGCACAGTGACTTATTTTTACATTTTCAGGTAATCTATTCAAAATGTTTCGAAAATGTTGTTTTCCAGGTTGAGCGGGTGATCTTTTGTACGTTTGATAATGTTGACTTTAAAATATACGAAGAATTGATGGCGATGACGTACTTTCCGTACTCCGAAACAAGAGGTACGTCTTCTCATCTGTAATCTCGTTGTTTCCTCCACTAATTATTGGAAGATCGCTAACAAGTTAACAAGTTAACAACAATTCAAGTTGGCAGTTTTGCGTTATTTAAAATTTAAGTTGTTTTCGTAGCGCTTTGTTATCGTATCGTAGCGTTCGTCGTATCACATGCTGCGCAATCCCCGGTGCGAGTGAGGCAACTTTGTATTTCGTAGTACCCCCTGGACAACCTGGCAATAGTTCAGAAGTACGTCCGTGTAAGGAGCAAAGCGATGATCCTAACCGCGACGTGGATGCCGGCGAAAGATGTATGAGTCAGGACTGTCACGACGCCGATGCTGCGCTGACCGAAGCTAATGAGGCATTGGGCAACAAGGGAGCTACTCTACTGAGAGCTCAAGACGATGATGGTGAGGTGGATGGCCCGGAAAGTGCTATGAGTCAAGATCCTTATCCCGCTGTAGACAGCGTGGAGATCGGAGACCATGAAGGCCTGCTGGGTAACGAGGTATGTGCTAAACGCAGAGCTCTAAACAAATATCCGGACACGGATGCCGACGAAGCAGCTATGAGTCAAGATTGTCATCCCACTTCAGATCATGCTGCGATTGAAGGCAATGAAGTCTTGAATGACGTTTGTGGTGGGGCCCATGTTGAACGCGCGAATCATGTCGACGAAGAACAGGAAAAAGATTCGCGCAAGCAATAGTCGTGATTGAAATCTCTGCTCCTTCGGAAATAACTCTTGTTTTCATTAGCTCGCTGGTTATTCGAGTCGTTTCACTTTTTGATTTAGAGATTTTAGTATCGAAGGCAGAAAAGGAATGTTTTAGAACACCAATTCGTGGTATCGACGGAAGTTCTTGTTAAGCGGTCGTAGAATGAGCTGAGTTCGCGTATCGTTCGACCGACTTCGAAGGCAGACCTCTGGTAGGAGAAGCATTATGCTTGGCTTCGCAATTAGGAGCATGCCAGTATGCATCTTGCTAGCAGCGAGCTACCATCGTGCTTTTTGCAGCGAAGAGAAGACTTTAATTATTATTGAAGACTATCATTATTCTTTAAACGATGTCATTTATTCGAAATCGTTGTCCCCTCCTGTTATTTTATGCGTTTCGGGATGAAAATAATACGTGAATTGGGATGGCGAAGATATAGGGGGCTTCCTGTGCGGCGACCTATAAAAATATTGGCAGGAAGTCTCAGTGCATGCGGTACTCAAGAAGGTCAGCCACCGTCAAATTTTGTCTTCTTGGTGTTTCTCTTACTGGGAGAGACCTCGTCGCAGCGCCACCTGATTGATATATGAAGGCGCAGATGACCAGTGCGCAATTCTATTTGTTATTCCTGCAAGCCATCAGCATCAGGACTATAAATCCTCACTATGTACCTAACGCCACTCTCCTGCTTTGTGCTTGCTCAGTGTTTCTTCAGTATAAACATGGCTACGAGCTTCTATACGAGAGTGCACCGGAAGAAGCATAGATTGAAGAGACGAAAGTTTTTAAGTGCTTTTGGTTGGTGGCCGTATTTATGCAAAATGCTTGTAGTTTCCCGAGCGAAAAGAGCAAATTAGCATTTGTTAATAAACTTTCTAGTGGCTACTTTTTGATGATTATCAGCGCTACGCATAATCCCAAAGGGCCGCCACTTTTGAAAGGCAAACAGGATTTGCTAGTGGCTAATATGACTACCCTAACACTGACCCTGGCTCGTTATAATGAATCCATTCAAAAGTTGCTAAGTCATAATGAACCCGTTCGAACTTAACGATATAAGACGTTCGACTTAAGCAGAAGCCGTGGATGCCAAGCGCCATTTTGCAAGCCATGAAAGTCCGAGATAATCTCCTAAAACAATTCCTTAAAGAAACAAATCCCCAAGCCAAGATAGGCGGGGCTGCGCATACTTCACTTAATATTACAGCGGCCTTCAACAAACTTTATTCTTAGTTAATGAATCTTTTGCTCATGGAATATTTCCTGATGTCCTTTGTGTTGCAAGAGTGGTGCCCTTAAATAAATCTGGCGATACGGGAAGCTGTAGTTACTATCGCCCTATGTCTATTCGTACTAATATTACTAAGATATTTGAGTAAGCAATGTACACACGTCTCTGTTCCTACTTGGAAAAGTTTGAGTTATTTATAATTTGCAATCCGGTTTTCGAATGCATTATTTCCTAAATTACGTCTTAATAAATTTTGTAAGCTCTGACAGCGATGTCCTTGCCTGAGGCAACTTTGCCTGCGGAGTATTTTTAGACTTGCAGAAAGCGTTTGATGCGGTCAACTTGAAAGTCCTTCTAGAGAAGCTTAACATTTATGGTTCTCGTGGTGTCTGTCGGAAATGGTTTGAGTCTTATCTTTATAGACGCAAGCAATATGTCACAATTGATAATGTTAACTCCCAAATTAGCGAGCTTGACTCTGGTGTTCCTCAAGCATCTGTTTCACGTCATTTACTTGCTCTTTTATATAGATGATTTTCAACAGTGCATCTCCTCTGGAACAGCTCAGCACTTCGCTGATGATACAACTATTTTGTACAAGAGCGCTTCCCTTAGGAAAATGAGATCATGAATCCCTCAGGAGTTGTTTTCGATATATGATTTGCTCGGTGCAGTAGACTCGCAGTAGATTGAGGTTGCGAGTTAGCAAAAAAAGAAAAAAAAATGCTTATCCAATGAATTAAAATATCCAGGTGTAATCCTTGATCGCCACACATTGCTGAACTTGCTAAAACGTTAACCAACGCTAACGGCCTACTTTTGAAAATTCGCAACTTTGTCGACGCAACCACTCTTAGAGCGATATACTACAGTCGTTTTGGGGATTCGCGGGAAAAAAATGTAGTAAGTAGATAAACGGGCGATCAGAATCATCAGCTTTCAGTGATCATAATGAATCTTTGTTGTTTTTTTCTCTAAGAGCTACATATGTTAAGACTTAAAGATATGATCAAACGTTATTTGTGTCCATTTATGCATTATTGGTTCCAGCATAGGTTACCCAAGGTATTTGATTCTTTTTTCACTTCCATATATCGAGTAGCCCTGCTATAACTAGTGTCATGTCAAAGCTCTTTTTTCTCACTCAATCCCGTCATAAATCTAACTTCAAAAATGCAACTGCAACCCTCTTAATAGCTGCCTATGGATAGCTCTCTGTACTTCTAATACAGTGCTACTGTATGATACTTGATGATGACGGAATTTTTTTATTGGATGATGTCACAGTCATGGATTTATACATCTGCTTTGTAATACTCACAGTGTGTGTGTGTGTGTGTGTGTGAATATATAGTATTATAGTCACGAATTTATCTATGATAGAGTATTCACTGTTTGTTTTGTCGTCATTGTCACCGTCTACCAAATGTTCTGCAAATTCGTCGCAAGGAAAGCTTTCTTTGGGTGACGTGTTCTACACTTGAATAGTGCTTGGCTGCCCTCGCAATTAATGGCACGGCTAGCCAAAAAAGCAAGACACAATGAAACATGGCCTAACAACTCGCGGCAAGGCGCGAGTTGGAAGCGCGCGGTCCGGCCGACTCCCTAGGAAAGTCTCTGATCGAATAATTCGGCTTGATTGGGAGCCCGTGGTGTAACGTGTGGCGCCTCGAAAAGTACAATTTCTTACTTCTTTTTTTATCTAGTATGTTTTTTTTTTATTACTTGCTTTGGTTAAGCATAGCGGTCATCTATATGCAGTTGAAGTGCCCAGCCATTTGTTTAACTTGATCCTGAATTTGCTACTTCCGCAATTTTGTCGAATTGATCCTCACTTCCAGATTCCATCTGTTCTCGTTTTGCAGACGTTGCGACGAGAATGCTGATGGGTAACGCTTGAATAACACCAAGCAGAGCACGGCATGCGCAAAAGAAATCCGCCACATGGTCAAAGTAACCATGGAGTTTGTCAGCAATTTAGCGAGATAGTGGATTAGGGAGTGTTAAATGAAGAGGTTAATATCAAGATTTTCTGTCAGATAAACGACTAGAAATCGCATTAAAACCTTTTTGTTGATGAGGAAAACAACTTTAACGGAAACCCTCAGTCATCTGGGCACGTGGCAGGAAATCGCAACAGCATTTGAAATAATTGACGGTTTTCCTTCAGAACTTGAAGCTACCTAACTTGCGGAAACCAACTTATACTCCTGGCATTCATTAATAATTTGAAACATGATACCTTACGCATTTCGTTCTAACACAAACACACACACATACATACACACACTAAGACATTTTGCGTGAATCGCCAGAATAGACATTTCTCGCGCAAATAAATTTGAGGCGCGTTCGATAATAAGAATAGCCTGAAGCCGAGCCACTACCATCAAAAGCCTGGTCATCTAAGGCAGACTGGGAGCTTGAGTCGGCACCGAGTGAAATATAAAAACTACGCAAGTTAACTTAACCGTATCGTACTTACAACTAAAGCTCCGCACTTACAATTGTAACAGAAAGCTTCTACTTAGAAATAAATAGAAAAGTTAACACATAGAGTCCACTAAAGGCCAAGTTCAACTCAGCAGTCTGCTGCGGAATCTTTTCCATATGGCCGCTCCGAAATCGTTTTTCTAACTTAAAGGCGAGAGGAAGCGTCAGTAAGGGCAGAACGAAATGCCAGGACTTCCTCACAGCAAGAAATATCATGGTCTGGTACGGCAGGAACAGCAACACGAAGTACAAAAGGTAGGATAGACCTCTACCCAAAATTATTGCCAATGTCAGTATTCCCGCTTTCACATCTGACTCACGGTCACGAGAATTGTTGCCGTGAAGGATAGCCTCTGTGTTTAAAACTATCGGAATCGAATATAACAAGGGCTTCAACGAGAGAGAACCCGTTTGAACGATATACGAGAAAAGAACAGACACCGGCCCAAAACTAAGCATTATGACCAAATCTCCAAGAGCGTAATATTTCAGACCTATGCTGCCAGTGTATATAAATGAGCCGGATAAACCGACGAAAAACAGTATAGCTATATGTTCACGTTTTGCGTATGAGAAAACCAGCAAGGCTACAAACGCTGCACAAGCAACAGCATAAGAGATGGCTCCTAGCTTAACAACTAAGTCAGTAGAAACAAGTTTATTCACCAAGGACACATCATCAGAATTCGAACTATCCACACCCTTCTTGAAATCGTAATAAGAGTTGACTAAATTTCCAGCACAGTGAACTGATACAACGCAGATGAGGGTAAGCATGCTCAAAAACCAGTTGGCTTGTCCAGTATCATAATAGGCCAGCACAATACCAAGCAATACAGGTGACAAGCTAGCTGAAAACGACCAGGCACGAGCAGCAATAAGCACATTCTTCCAACTGGTCAATTGCAGAGGCCACACTAGGCTTTTAAGACTTCCTTCCTTAAACTTCCTTTCGGGTTTGATCATGCTGTCATCCTCACAGCTATCATTCTTTGCAGGTGTAAACCTTAACCGAGGCTGATCCTCCATAAACCAAGAAGAGCTATACGACACAAAAAGCTAAAATAACAATACAAAGAGCTCCTTAAAACAATTATAAAAACTTAAGCAACAAAATTTGCTTACGAGACCAATCCAACACCTAGGAAGATAACCTATCACTACTCAGACAGGCAATAAAAACAACCACTTCACAGTTAATGATTCAGTAAAATTCTTTAATCATTGTTAAGTCTTCATCCTAATCTAACACATGGTCGGGAAGTCAAAAACAGAATATGAACTTGGGAAACTGGCCACCATCAAATGTTCATCTCAAAACATATTTCAAAGGGGGAAAACACTAGAAAACAGATAAAAAGCAGTTAAGTATACACAAATTAGAACACATTTTTAGGTTGGAAAAAGTAACACACTACCCACATTTTTCAGAAGACGTATGAGCATTTTGAGGAATCTTTCGGAAAATCTTAAGCACGACTAATCAAAACAGTTCCAGATAAAGTAACTGGGAGATTAGGAGCACTTTTCACTGCTACCTTGATCTTAACAGTGATTTTGATGGACATAACAATGTTGATGGGGAGGCCAGAAAAATCAAAAAGATTGTGGGCATAAAATTTAAAATGAAAACTACACTCTTCCATAAGTAAAAGTTCATCAAAATACCAGGCAACCTGCAACACAAACATTTCTTCAAACTGAAGGACTACGTAAGCCAATCGGAACAGAAATTGACAACGAATTTACTCTTCTCATTGATTTGTAGTCTAGCCAATTTGAAAAGCGACTTAGCAGAAATCATAGAACGATATAGAAATAGCCTTTATGAGAGCTAGCCAGAGCTTAGCTAAAAACCTTTCTTTGGAATGCCCCATTTTTTGGCATGATACATTGATCCAAATTGAGTATGCACTGGTCCATAGATAAATTGAATGCAGCTGTAACATATTATCACAGACATACATGACAGATGACAGTTTCTTAAGCTTCTTCCTGTTACAAACTGTGAGCGAAAGATCTTGCAGAATGATATGTGGCAATACTTGCTCATACGTGATAAAAATACTGTGACAGCACAGAAAAATACTGCATAAGGTTTCATACTAAAGAATGGTGAGTTTGAATGCATACTACTCAATTAAGCTGACCGGCAGTGTAACACAGCAACGATGATGCTACATAGATTAAGAAGAGTATTGGCACATAGTGCTACACCATAAATCAACAGACTTAGTAACAGTCAGGGAATCCATTTTGTATCTTTCAAGAAGATAAATTGAAGGGTACATTTTTCTGCATGTTAAATGTTCCACTGCAAATTTTGGTATCTGTTATGCAACATAAAATCCGCACTTAGGGACTATCCATGAACTGTGTTATGCCTCAGATGCCCTCCTCTCTTGACAAAGGTGAATGTAAGAGGTGAATTTCGAGTCGTTTTAAACTATGTTAAAAAAAATAGACCCCAAGGAAAAAGGTGAATGTAAGACATGAATTTCGAGTCGTTTCAAATTGATGATAAAAATATAGACCCCAAGGACAAAGGTGAATGTAAGACATGAATTTCGAGTCGTTTTAAAATGCTGAATACAACAGCAATTTCAAGCTAAGTTCGTCATTTAAATCAATATAAAATCGAGAGGAAAGCACATCCTTTTGTTAGAATATGCCAGAAATTGAAGGAAAAAAAGTCGGAGAAGACAAATTCCTGGAAAGGAGAATTGAGTAAAAGAAAGATAGGGATTAGGAACTTTATATCAAGTTACATCTCAAAATGGCTGTTATTCAAACACTGCTCGATCATACCAAACATAAAAAATAATCCTTACCCCAGCAGCTATTTTAAATAACAAAATAGTCACTATTGGAGACACATATAAAACCTTATCTAAAATTTCAGGTTCTCACAGCTGAATAACACAGTCAATGTAATTTACAGTACATGTGACATGCAGTTAAACAGATAAAACTCGAAATCAAAATCACCTTCGATCCTGCACTAATGCTCTCAAAGGTTAGCCCTCGCACTATACTTGCACTACCTTGTATCTCAGCTCGACGGTTTCGCAGGGCAAGGTTCTGCAAAATACCTCGACTTCGAGTACTTGCGCCAGTAGCTCAGAACTGGAAAAAGCTGCTCAATGCTGGGGGTATCTTGTTATGCGCCAATCATCAAGATTCGCAATTCACTATTATTACATTTTGGAGCTTTACTATGCCTACTTGCGAGAAAAAGGTGGAAATTGGCTCACTATATTCGGAGAAAATTATTATTCCTTGGGCTTTTCTTGCAATTTTATTACTCGAAGTAAACCGCCCTGAACCCATGCAGGACAACCATAATTCAGATGGGAGTGAATAAGCAATAAACTGAGGTGAGAGTGGGGACATCAACGTGGTGGAATCAGGCATACCCATAAGTACTTGGTCATGGAAGGATGAACCTCGCTAAGCTTCAAAAGTGTTATTTGTATATGCCTTTCGGCATGCCTCTTCGTGCCTAGATATCGCCATTGCACAGTACGTCGTTTCACTATTTTGAATGGATAGCGTAGCTGGTTCGGAATTAACAATTGTGTAAAATTTACTTTAACGTTACTGTCAGTCAGTAGTATTCACTGAACATTGATGAAAACCAAAACTTGCTAGTTGAGTCTGGTTGAGCGTTTTAAGAATTCGACTAAAGAGTGCGGGTTGTCCATCTAAATATCTTAAAAGGTAAAAATGGTTTAAAGCATGAACCCTGAAGGCTTTTGCACGTGTGAAGGAAAGAAGTTCTCGAAGAAATAAAGACCGAGACAATACTAAAGAAGAAAAAATATATGTCCTGAACTGCTGGAAATACATGCAACAAACTTCATACGCTTCCTTGCCGAGTGGTAGAAGGATTATAGATCCATTGGAGTCTGAACCTCGTGAGGACTCTTGACGAGGCCTTATCATATTTTAAGTGTCCCTTAGCTGTTTCGAAGATAACACAGCACAAACATTCTTGAAAGCATTCGCATTATAGCTACATACATTATAATTTCTGGGACCCCAGAAAATTTCCATTAACGGTGAAATGAAACCGTATTTAATGAAAACAGCCCTAACGTCTAAACTTTGGAATCTATGGTATCCGAAAGAGCCGATGTAGTTCATTGACATTTAACCTGTGAAATCGGAACGCTAAGGCCGATTGTGGCCCAGTTCAAAAGGTGGACATGATTTGTTCGCGCGCTCTGAATTGAGACTAAAGAGCTCAGAGTTCATAATCAAAGTCTATATATGTATATATATATATATATATATATATATATATA
>QQSS02176033.1:0-14973 GCA_003687565.2 Craspedacusta sowerbii | reverse complement strand
CTAACCCTAACCCTAACCCTAACCCTAACCCTAACCCTAACCCTAACCCTAACCCTAACCCTAACTCTAACCCTAACCCTAACCCTAACCCTAACCAACGTCACGATCGACTGTTTTTACATTTGGTCCTATCGAGGTAATCAATCACATCGCGGATTATATTGCTGAGGTATATCGTCCGCACAAGGCCATCGGATACTGTGTAATTTTTTCAGCATGGAGCCACCTTTTGAAAAGGTTTTATTTACTGTCAATGTCCGCATTGCAATGGTCGCGGAAGGTAATCCCTTCAGAAACATGCGACGTATTTCACAAGCGCATAGCAACGCCAGTCACGAGATTTCTTAGAATAGTAAGACTAGCGAAAGAGGTTGACCAGTTTCGCATCACCTCAAACAGATTTTTTTGTGAAAGCTTCAGAATTTTGTTGGAGAGCAAGTTGTAAATTCTAATTCTAGCTTTTGACACCTAAAGAGGACAATGGGTAAGCTCGATTTCTTTAACAAGTTTCTTACGACATTGCATGTGCTTTTGACTCACGATCTTGAGCTTGGCCGTGGCTTCGCTGCAAGCAGAAATGGTCCATGAAGCGGAAAAATTCTCCAAAGTTTCGTCTGACGACGTCGACTCCAATGACAGCTCTTTTTGTTTCTTAATTCTACACTGCCAAGTCTTCGTTACTCTCCGATTTATTAATTTATATACTAATACATATATATATATATATATATATATATATATATATATATATATATATATATATATATATATATATATATGTTGTTTATGTATGCATATTACTATTTTATTTGCTCACTTAGCATGGTTTATGTGCTATTTCAATGCTTTAATAAGCTTGAAACAGTTACTTTAGTTATTTATTGCTTACAGTTTGTTCATTTTGTTTTAGTTACGACGGCCAGAAATTTATGGTGAGCTTGTTGTTCTCCTATGTTTCATTGTTTACTTTAATACCAATATCAGTTGCATGAATCCAGCACAGAAATCAAACCCTTTTCATCCTGATGAGCACTTTATTGGCTTGTATTCAAACATGACCTTGTCTCCAACATTGTAATATTAATGTAGTCAAAGCTAAACAGCGAGACGAGAGTCGTGAAATGTTTTTTTAGCCCACGAGAGGGGTGCGGGTATATATATATATATATATATATATATATATATATATATATATATATATATATAGGCACGAAATCTCGCACGATCATTGCATCACCTAAACTTCACGGATTTCTTGCTTCACTATCGAACGCAGACGAGGTACCCAAAACGATTGTGTCAAATCAGTAATTGTTAGTTTGGTGAAGCCATTGAGTGTCTTAAAATGTGAATTCAAGATTAATCTTTTAGTGAACTCAACATCGTTTGGTAGGCAAATAGGATAGTCTCTGTTATGGAGGCGAGAGGGAGTAGAGAAGTGACTCTGCAGCCGCTCTTTTTTCCGGCTGGCTTGCGGTTCCTGCCGGGTCGGCAGGACTTCTTCTCCAGAGTAATTCATCCTTGTAGGGTCCACCCTTTTAGGATGAAATGAAGATTTTGACCTAGGGTCTTTATTATCCTGCAGTAAGCGGTTGTGATTTTTGTTGCAACCATCCACACCGCAAATTCTTGTTCGTTTGCAGTCAGTGCCCGCTAAGTCATGTCCAAGCATCGAAAGCTTAGCCACTGAGCTCTGGCAATCTTCCATCGTTGTGGGACATCCATCCCCTTCACTTTTGGGCATAACCAGACTGGATGGCCAAGACCTCAGACTTTGCAACAGCGCTTCAAGGGCTGCGTAGTCTGATCGTCCCAAAACAGCTTCTCATTCTCGTCAGTCCATCGCTGATAATCGGTAAGCATCGTCTCGTTCATCTTCTTCTGCACCTAAATGAACAGCGATCCGTTTCCCCATTCCTCATGTCGGTCTGCCTCCTTCAAATTGATTATTAGTACGTCCAATAGGTCGGCCAGCTTGTCGACATCTCTGGCGTTACCCAGTCGGACGGGACGACATTGTTCCAGCTCCTCCAAATTGCTGGCAACTTGACGGCGCGCTTCTACATACTTCCGCTCTAGTCGTTCCTTAGCAGCATCATAAGCAAAAGCTGAATGCCTCAGATTTGCCACTGTCTTGAATGCTTTGCCTTTTAAGTAGCTGCGAAGTTGCAGTGGCTTATATTTCGGTGTTGCAGGCGCCTGATCAATGCAAGTCATAAACGCAGCCTTCCACCCACTGTATGTACGCTTGTCGCCAGAGAATGTCGGAATCACCACACTTTGTAGCTGCCTCCACATATCTCGTCCCAACTCACGGGCGCGTGATCCATATTCTGCGTCAACTCGGTCGGCCTGAACGATAATGAGGTAATCAGGTTCAATCAAGTTACGCTGTGTGATCGCGCATAGGTTCGCTTACCTTGCGGACGATCTCAAACTTCTGCTCTTTGCATAGCTCTTTTTCCGCTTTTGTCCACCACGTCGACTTCAGTACTTGAGATGATTCGCGCTCGCCTTGACCATCGTCTTCCTCGCCCTCAATCCTCTTCAGCTCAGCTTCCAATAATCGCTGTTGCTGGAGGTAATTGGTTTCCAATTTCTTTTGTCGCTTGACAGCTTCAGTCCGTACACGCGGTTCCTCTCTCTGTTGCTCCAACTGCTTCTTCGTTGCTCTTTTATCCTTAGCTCTAACTTCTTTGTTGCTGATCACCTCGTGTCGGAGTCTCTTCTGAGGTCTGATCAACTGCCTCGTAATTACCGCCTTTCGTGTAGCATACACTCAGGTGTGCAAGACTTCACCGCACTCGCTCTTCAGCTTCTTCCAATTTTTCCCTGGCCTCGTCAATCTCCTCGAGTTGTGGGGCGTCGGTTTCCAGTAGATGCGTAAGTGGAAGCCGAGGTTTCGTAAAAGAAGCCTTCGCTGATACCTTGCATCCTTTCTCTTGCACAAGAACTTCGCTGCCAGTCTTTTCCTCGACTTCTCGTCTGATTCCTCTTTCACGCACCTCTCCGGCTCTTTTGGTCTCTCTCTTCATTCCAGCCATGAGAACCACCCTCTGCTACCAGAAATGTTAGGGAGGCGAGAGGGAGTAGAGAAGTGACTCTGCAGCCGCTTCGGTTCACTTGAACCTTCACACTGATTTATTGCCAACAATCTTCTAAATGTATACAAAATTTCCACCACCCACCAAGATCATAAAAACTTATATAAACGTAAATAGCTTCGTGGATACAACAGGGCTAGTTTCTATATATTTTTCAATGCATAATTTAGTAGTTTCTCTACGGGCAAACACCCTACGCAATATAATGAAGTCCTCACACAAATATAATTAGCTACACACACGGTAATTATCTACACTACGCAAGCATAATTAAAGTGAGTTTCGATGGGAAGCTATCTCTTTCGATATGGTGACTCAGTCATTTTCGGGTTCTCAACTTCCTTCGGAACAGTCTCCTTGGTTGCGCCCCCGGAATTCATAGATTTCTAAAGCGCTGAGTTGAAGGTTTAAGCGTAGCTTATCGTCTTCGAAGCCTTGCTTTCCTTAATGTATTTTTTATTCTCGCTTGATTAAATATTGCAGCTGCTCTTGTATGTCTTTTACCTGCATTGTTCCACGAACCACTCGATGAGTGTCTGCCTTGGAATTGGGAACGAATTGTTTAATTCGTGACAACAAGCCCAAGATTCAATAGTATAGTTGGTGTGCTTCCGTGTTAATGCGTTAACAACATCGTGGTCGTTGAGAGATTTAGCAGGTGCGGATTTCATCGTCTTTGCCTCGGCTTCAGATTCATCCAAAGGACTCGTTTGAAAGTCACTGGGCCACAGATCCCTTTGAGGTAACCACGCCGGCTCTTTCCACCAGAGATTGGTTAAGTTGTGAATAGTGGCGCCTCTGCTTGGCACATCAGTTGGATTCTCTTCTCCGGGAACAGGTCGCCGTGATATATAAGCTTTCTCACATGTCTTGGCAACTCTATTTCGAACATATTGTTTGTAGTTGACTGAGGCTCTCACCCAATGAAGTGCGACCAAGCTGTCCGTCAACCCAATTACGTTTCTTACAGGTGGACCAGGTACAGCTGCACGCACATTGTGAAGCAGATTCGCCGTCATATTTGCTGCTCCGGTCCCAACCTTTATGTCGTCATTATTTTTTTTGACAGGCGAGCTCTTGGTACCAGAATAGCTTGGTAGTATCCTTCAGCTTGATAAATATCCCCGTATATTGAATGTGAACTATCTCCATCGCTTGCATCTCCAAACCCATAAAGATCAATGTGTAATATTGGCTTTAAATACGCTGCAAGACTTCGGGGACTGGCTATATGCGTGGGTACCCCTCCCCCAACCCAGGCAGTCCATCTCCTTTCAAGTTCTGCTGGCAGGGGAGTTTCCCAAGCAAATTTCCTATCACAAGCTTCTCTAAAAATCAGCTTTCCTAGCGGCGTGACTGGAGAAGTGAATCTGAGTGGGTAAAGTACTGCTGCCATAGTTTGCTACCAAACCTCGCTTCCTTAAATTTGGTTTTCTTGATATGACTCCTAGCCCGATAAAGACATGCACCTTGCCCCAAGGAAGCCTTATTTTTCCATTAAATGCGTTCAACAATGCTGTATGGCGGAAGTAATTTCATATAGGCATTCACCAAGTTTGTCGTTCATTTCAGGCTTCTTTGAATGCCACTTGTGAAGCTGAAAGCCACCCGTCATAAAGGTATCGCTCATTCTAGTTTTCAGCTCTCGTACTTCGTCTTCAGCTTCAGCTGCTGTGATGATGTCATCCACACAAATACTTCTGCGAATTTCTTCAACCACACTTTTCGAATCGCCTTCCGAGTGTAGTAGATGCTGGCCTGGAGTCTCTCTCAGGAAACAAGGCAACTGAAGTAGCCCAAAAGGTCCCCGGGTATATCGCAAAGCGATCGTTTTCCATGCACGCAGATTGTCAATCCAGTAGAATCGAAGCGTTTCTCTATCAGTTTCCCTGATTCTGATTTAAAGACAAACTTGCTTGATATCTCCGGTTAAGGCGATGTACGCGAAGAGTATTCAAATAAAGATGCACCAAATAGGGTTCTGGCGAGACGCTCCTGCTTCCAAGCAATCATTCAACGACGGGGACCTTCCATTCCATGCGCGGAAGCGTCGAAGACGATTCTCACCTTCTGATCCTTAAACTCTTCATGCACCGAGCCCTGGTGGCATCAAGGTCCAACCCAACTGCGTGAGCGTCGCCGCAGGTTCTCCAATCTCTCAGACTCTTTAACATTCATAACACTCTATTTTCGCGTAATCCGACATCCCAAGAATGTGATGCACCGGATACGTGTCTGTTTACAGAGTTCAAAATGCTCTCCATTGTGTCTCCCATAATACTTCGTCTTTAGATGTATTGTCCGCTATCGCTTAGATGGCGCCAGCGATCAGCTAATCAGAATTAAATGTTAAGGCCTCGTCTTAGATCTTTTCTCGCTGTCCCATAAGCGGTGCCAATTATATCGCGAAGACTAGACTTTTGCAACGATATAAGAGTCGCAGGTAAGCGCCATATACGAGATATCCATACAACAAACTATACAGACTTATATAGAGTACCCGTAAGTTTCGATTATACCGATATATATATATTATTGCACTGGGCACGGTAGAGGTCTCGCCATAGGGTATAGTGATTATATTAATCAATACTTCGTACTAGATAACGTTAGCCAGTACTTCATGAGGTCACTTTGATGAAATTAGTTATTAGGTATTTGATTCTTAGTAGGATCAAATATAGTATACTCGGAGGTACTTGTTTCTTTGGTTTGTTTCATTGGTGTTGTTTGATTTTTCTTCCTTCCCTTTCTATCGGTATTTAAGTACTTATAATCAATAGCGTATCTTATACTGAAACATTGGTGCTTATACCAAGGTGACATCCTCGATCCGATTAGCTACGGCTATGCAGGATGCCCCCTTCTCCAAGAAACGTTAAGTTTGGAAAGTATTGCTTTTAATTTTGACACGCAAGGACACTAGCTTAATTATTATATTTAGACCCTAGTATAAACATAATGGCGCATCGAAAAGCTTGACATCCTTGCAATACCCCGACCCCGCATAAGGGCATGCACTGCGAAACTAAGCAAGTTGTTGACTGCCTACCTATAGTTTCCTTAAGTCATGACAATCTGAATATCGATTCATGTATTATGGCTAGTTTTAATGTGTAGAAACGTCTTTACCTAAATTCTAATCTAGGACATGGTAGAGATTGCTTCAGACTACGTTTTTCCAGATTTTAAGAAGGTAAGTGGTCTCTCCCTATCACAGTTGAAAAAACGCATGGCATCTACCGAAACTCACTTTCTCTTCAACAATAAAATTGTATGACAAACTAGATGGAGTGGCAATGGGCCCATCCTTACTGTATCTGTACTGGTCAGTACGTTTATGAGAAAATTTTGACAAAAAAGCCCTTTCATAGTTACCAAAAGGACAAACTTAGATACTACCGTAGGTACGTACGTAGATAAGTTTCTTTTAATAGTTAATAGAGAGTCCCATTTCACCCTTTCTGAGTTTCCTAAATTGCATCCACTAGAATATTAAGTTTACCAACGACACTTCGGCAAAAAACTTAAGGAGCATAGTGATTTTAAAAAACCAACAGTGGTTGCTAAGAATATGATTGAATCCAAACACAATTGTCACTTGGCGAAAGTCGACGTGCTTTCCCGAGCTAGAAGCAAATTTGAAATTTTGATTAAAGAAAGCTTGATTATCAACCAGTTAAAGCCGGGCCTTCATAGCAAATATTGAAAGTTAATATGATGCAAGCTGCATGAAAACGTTCATCGTGCACGAAATCGCGTTTTTTGTTTAATCTTTGCGAAACTGAAAGTACTTCCTGTTAAAGAAGCTTGAAAGGAACCAAATAGCATGTACTTGCGTGTGACGACTACTATTATTTCCTTCTGAATAGCAAATCCAGCATATGCATAATATCAGATATGTTTATTTAGAATATTAGCAGATCTGTTTATTGTTAAGTTGTTAGTTGCAAATTCACTTTGGTTTAACCCAAACCTTAATACTATGAATAGCCGCTTATCTTTTAGCATCTTTGCCTAATTTTTTGATTCATTCTTTCATTATTCTTACCTCGAGATGCTTTTAACCCTTCCCCAAAAGGTTTCCTGATCATCCCAGGCTTTGTATACAATAGCGCCTGCCTAAACTTTTGTGGTGCTAGTACAATATGTATGCATGTAGTGCTAGTACGACTCGTACATTTGATTGCATTGGCGATCCCTTTGCGCCAAGTAATAAGGTTAGTTCTTTCATATCTTTATGCTTTCACATTTCAGTATTTTGACGCTTTCATATTTTTATATCTTCATTTTTTCATATTCTCCTGAACATGTTTCTCCTGTCATTCATCCTGTATATATATATATATATATATATATATATATATATACTATAGCTATATACAAGCACCTGTTTATAGGTCCATCTGGGACGAATGCAGGTCCAACATGAAGGAAAACAACGAAGGAATGAAGATTTGGCATCCTCGCTGGGGCTTCATGCTTAAGGTTGGGCTGGCCTTCGAGCAACGTCCTGACTTTAAAACGTTAATGGTGAAAATGCCGGATGGCCACGATGAGCAGCTGTATCGTATCGACGGCAACTTGAAGGATCACGAGTATGATAAAGCTGAGATCGCTACTGCCGAAAGGAGAATCATACCGATGCAGATTATTAGCATGAATGCCATCATTGAGGGGTTCATACACGAACTCTGCTACGGAGCATTCGCAAGTAGCTCCAGCAGCACGCTCTGGGAGACATACCATGCCACGCTAACTGATAAAAGTCTCAATATTAAATGCAAGGACGTCCGCGCCCTTTGCAAATGCCTCTATGATATAAAGGGCATAAAAGAAGATTTGTCAAACATCAAGAAGCCTGAATTGATCAGCCGTATAAATGAAGTTTTTGTCGATCCTGACAATGGCGAGCTGGTCAAAAGCGAGATCATTCAGCGTCTGATAGACTTCCACACAAAGAACTGCGCTGCCACAACTCCAATTTGGCGCGATGTGTGCGACATGCTTGGTCACCTCTTCCCGAAGTCAACGGAACTCAGTGCTGCCGACAAAATGGGATATATCCTTAAGAATGAAAGAAACAAGGGAATGCCGCTACAGTTCCGCGTGGGTGACGATCATTATGAGCGATACACGATAGTTATTCGGGACTGGAAGACGCTGGATAACTTTACGAAGCTATTTTATGGTCTGCGTTGTATTCTGGTCCATGGCAACCCTGAACCAACCCTGAGAGATGGCGCGCTCGCTCAGGAAGAAGAACAGGTGGACTGGAATTTCGACGTTCCTATTCGTTTAGATTTCACTTTCGAAAATGAATTCCCTAAAACTACCAGGAAGGAGCTCAATGAAAGTGAGCAGCTGGTTGCAATTTCTGTATGCCGTATGTACCTGAGGGACGTGTGGCAAAATGCAAGAGCATCAGACCGTAAGGCTGTCTTCGATTATAACCTCTACGTCAATGTTTATCAGTTTTTTCAACATTACTCCTTCTTGCTGCTTACGTTGGTAGGCAAATGTTAGTCGACGAACAGTCCTTCGGCTTCCTGGAACTAATTTTTAGACCAACAAGGAGATATTTTTGACGTGCGTCGTACTTTCAATAAAATTTCAATCTCCATTTTGTACCATCTGCTTTCAGTGGGCCTGTGATTCATGTGACAAGAGGCTTGTTTGTGAGCTCCATATGTAAAGATCTGCGCGTAAATATCCGTGAGCGTTAAGATCTTGGTGCGTGCGATCCTTGCCCGAGAATCAGTGTTTGTGCAATCCATAACCAAAAATCCGATTGCGTGCGGTCAATCCGTAAAGATCCGTGTTCCTGCGATCCGTGAGCGTAATGATTATTGTGCGTGTAATCTGTGCGTAAAGATCCTAGTGTTTGTGACCCACGCAAAAGATCCGTGTGCGTGCGATCCGATCACAAAGACCCGATTGCGGGCGGTCCGTCCTAAAGAATCCGTTTTCCAGCAATCCGTGCGTAACCAACAGTGTGTGTGTGGTCCATGCTCAAATACCGTGTGCAAGGGATCGTTCGTAAAGATCCCTTAACGTAAAGAATTTTGTGCGTGCGATTCATCATTAAGGACCAGTGTTTGTGCGATCCGTTTGCAAAGATCCGTGTTCGTGCGATCCGTGCGTAAACATGGCTAGGCGTGTGGTACGTGCTTAAAGATTCATGCGCATGAGATCAGTGCGTAAAGATCCGACTGCATGTGGTCCGTGCTCAAAGATCCATGAGCGTTCGGTCCGCGCTCAAAGGTTGGTGAGCATAAAGATCTGTGTTCATGTGATCCGTGCGTCAAGATCCGCGTGCGTGCAATCCAAATCGTAAAGATCTGAATGCGTGCGGTCCGTCCTACATAGTCTGTGATCCAGTGATCCGTGCGTAACGAACAGCGTGCATGTGGTCCGTGCTCAAATACTGTGTGTATGGGATCGTGCGTAAAGATCCCAATGAGTGCGGTTCTTTCTTAAAGATTAGTGTTTGCTCGATCCGCACTTAGCCATTGGAGTGCATGCGGGCCGTGCTCAAAGATCCGTGTGTAGAGATCTGTGTTCATGCGATCCGTTTGTAAGTATCCGTGTGTGTGCGATCCAATTGCGTTCATTCCGTGTGTAAAGATCCCATTGCGTATGGTCCGTGCTCAAAGATTCGTGTGCATGAGATCCGTGCGTAAATATTAGTGAGCGCCAAGATGTATGCACAAAGATCAGTGTGCTTGTGATCCGTGCATGAATAACCGATTGCGCGCGGCTAATGCGTAAAGATCCGAATGCCAGAGGCCAGTGTTTAAAGATCAATGGTTTCGCGATCCGTGCGTATCGAACACAACTCCAAAAAACCTTGTACTTTAGCCTCTTTCAATCACAGCTCTTATACGGATGTCTAGTCTGGCGTTTTGCAAATAGATCAGCTTTAAATAGGTTATGACGTATGCACAAATGGACTATGCGAATCATAACCTTTTCTGACTTCCATGACTCAACCTCGAACCCATTTGAACAGACACGAATACTTCAACTTGATGACATAATCGAATTAAACAGATATCTCTTCATGTATGATTGGAATAATGGCCAATTGCCATATTGCCTAAGGTGACTCATGTCAGCAAGAACACTCCCAAGAATAACAGAAATAGCGGAAGACATACACCGTTAAGTACGGCGATAGATCCTTGAAGTCTGTTGGCTCAAAGATCCTCAACAACCTAATTAACTATGGCATAGACCTCAGTAAGAGTAAGCCACCATTCAGAAGACAACTGCATGCCCTCCTGATTTTAAAATGCTAGGATTTAACATTGCTACAAGTCGCTAGTGTATTAACTGCTTACGACATCATCAAACTCCTAAACCCATGCTTCATGAAAACGTTAGCTATATTTGAAAAACTTTGTATGTAACCTGTGATATTATAGTATATAGTAGTGCAAATACCTAGTAATGCTTTAGCGGGCTTTTATACCCAAATTAGCTCCGCTAAGAGGAGCCCTCCTTACCAATTAGCTATCCACTAATTAATGCAATTTTTAGTATGTTAAAAAAGTTAATTTTTAGTATGCTATTTGGGAGAAATAAAACTGTTATTGTTGTAAGCATCCATTACCACAAAAATGGTGAATAAAAAAATAAAACATACGCGGATAAATTAGGGACTTGTGGGTAGGGTTGCACTACCTAAACAATAAAAGCTTTGCCAATAAAAGGTTTATCTTTGATGCTCGTAAACATGGCTACCGGTGACATCGCCTGCTTCCTTAATTCCTTTATAAACATGAGCATTTACTGGCCTTGTATAACAAAGTGCTAGCGTTACACAGAATGAATAGACATTTTATTTATAAGACGTACTCAATGCATGTCTTCAATTAACACAGCAAAATATAAAACTGCAAATTAAGCAGCGAAAAGTAACGCATACATAGCAACATTTTTTTATTTGCAGACGTTTCGGCTAACACCGCGGCCATCATCAAAGTTTACATATCTAAAAAGAACCATATTCGAGCAAAAGAAGCATGACATATAGATGACACTTGATAGATGACAATTACTAAACAGAAACGCGAATTTAAGCAAAAATTTCGCCTTCACAGAGTCCAATTGAACGTTCAATGGTGGTCTCATCTTCTGAATAAAAAGAAGTTCGTTAATAATGCAGTCGACCTTCGAATAGCACTTCTTAAGAATTCGAATGCACTTTTCAAAATAATTTGTCTTCGCTTCAGGCATGTGCGCGACTCTTGGACGTCTAGAGAACGAACTGCCACCTGACATGTGACCATGCATGCGAAAATTGGGTAGGACATGTAAACTAATAATGGACATTAACTTACTAGATTGTCTCAAAAATCTATAGCAGAACCATAGTAGTACACGCAGAACGGTGCACATATACATACAGTCTATACGAACGAAGCTCGCGTGAGCGCATAATCATGGCACAGCCACTGCGCACGAATAATGTTCTATGAAAGTGACGCAGGAATGGCGGAATGTGTGAAGCACATGTCAGGACGCACCAGCACGACAATCTTGTGTTGTAGGGTTAGTTTTTCATGGTCAATGTTTCTGATGTTTTTCATGGTCATGATTCTGAAGCTTTCAAGAAGGCGGCCACAAGCGCTAAGAGAGGTAAGAAGAACCTAAATTCTTCTAACGATAATTCTTCTGCCAAGCTCGATGGTTACTTAGCCATGGTGAAACTGCTAGAAATGCGCGAGGCTACCATATGAACACTCATAATCTCAGCCAACGCATTGACGGAGGTTTTTGAACTTAAACGTTTAGCAAACTTCCAAGAGCTATTCTGCCAAAGAAAATTAGAGCCGATCACAGCAAAAATGAGCGAACTTGAAAGAAATATTGCCAGAGAAACTCGTTGCCTCACTTCCAAGTATTGCGCCTTTGCAGAACTCGAACGCCAATTTGGTTTCTGCTAAGATCATACAAGACGTGACAAATGTCAAGGAGAAATCACTTGATGAAAAAAACAGATCAAGCGGAAACAACCTGAGCATCGAAGGCCTGCCTGAGAAGGAAGGGGAAACCTGGGAGCAAACGGAAGCTAAACGGAAAAACTTAAGCACATTGAAACTTGAGCTGGATGGAGATCACCTGACGATTGAGAGAGCACGTAGAGTGGGGAAGCGTAATGTTTCTGATAGGAGACCAAGGGCCATGGTTGCACGATTTCTAAATTGGGAATGAAAAAAAAGTCTTGCGGAATTCCATGAAACTGCAAAGTATCGGTATATTCGTGAACGATGACTTCGCTGGAGAGACAGTACGAAGGCGGAAAGAATTGGTACCGGTAATGAAGGAGACGAGACAGCAAGGGCATTTTGCCATTCTGAAAGTGGACAAGCGTATTACTAATGTACAATACTTACAACTCATACTAGTCCAGGCGTAACAACAACCACCGTCTATAACTTACCATGGCGCTGAGCGTCACTCTTAGAAGTAAATCTCAAAAAATTGTATTTAAATTAATGCACCTTTTTCAAAATGAATGCATTAATCCTGATGTAGATCTAGAAACTGGTGAGTGCATCGCAGATGTCAAGGACACTCCAATTTATAACTCAGACTCAGCGAATAAATTCTTTGCATTACTTAAGGAAAAGAATGATGAACCTTCTCTCTCCATGTTGAACGTGAAAGTTTTCCGCATAGCTAAAAACATAAACGAACTAGAGCTCATGCTCTACAAACTCGTTCATTCCACATAACCTGTTTGCAGGAGACATGGTGGAAGCAAGATGCCAATAACCTTTCTCAAGGTAATTTGGAAATTGAAGATTATGCATTAAGAAGTCAATCCAGAAGTGATGCCATGCAAAGGAGTGGCTTAGGAATATATGTACACAATGACCTGGTATTTAAACTAAAGTAAGACCTATCAGTTACTTGTGATCATTTGGAGATCATGATTATTGAGATAATTCGACCAAAATTAAAGAATATTATAATCGGCAATGTCTACCGACCTTTCCGTGGAAAACTAGAGCACTTCAATGTAGTTATGTACACCTCTCACTAAAATAAATCATGAAGGCAAACCTATTTATATACTAGATGATTTTAATGTGAATTTAGTTGATTATGACACTGAGGCAAAGGTGCGTGACTTTGTTAACAAAATGTCTGAACATCTCCTTCTACCTGCTATTAATAAACCAACTAGAATTACCAGAGACACTGCCACCTGTATAGACAACATATTCTTATCCATTAACTTTCTTAACAAGCACCACTAAAGGAATAATAACAGAGGATATTAGTGACCACCTTCCATATTTTCTGGTCCTTGGAGTCTTGTCACCCATCAGCACAAAAGAACGCTTGACTATTGAAAAAAGAATCATTACACCTGTAAAATTGTCCATTATGAAAGCTAAGCTCATTGATATTAGCTGGAATGCGTTCATCGGTAAAACGTATATAGATGAGGCCCTACTCTGCATTCATCGATGAGTTTGCATTTCTTTATGATGACCTTTTCCCAGTTCTCATTTCCCAGCTGCACTTAATAAGTACTTTGCATCTGTTGGGGAAAGCCTTGCTAGCAAAATCCCTCAACCAAATCATAACTTTAAAACATGCCTGAGGATAAGTTCTAATCAGAGCATGTTTTTCTCGCCTGTTACTCCCGGAGAAGTGGCGTCAATAATAAATTCCCTACAAACATCCAAAGCTCACGGACCAAATAGCGTGCCTGCGTGTTTACTCAAGGTTGCTCACCATGCTATATCTTCCCCATTGGCGCATCTAATTAATGAATCCTTCAAACAAGGATGCTTCCCTTCAGCCGTAAAGATTGCAAAAGTAATCCCTATACACAAAAGCGGCTCAACTGACTCTTGTAACAATTTTCGCCCGATTTTCTTGCTTTCTAATATCAGCAAAGTTATTGAAAAAACTATCCACAGTAGACTAACAGGCTACCTAAATGAGTATGAACTTTTAGATAATTACAAATTCGGTTTCCGCAAGAAGCATTCAACCACACACGCTCTAGTTAGCCTAACTGAGCAAATTAAGTCTGCTCTTGATGAGCGAAAGTTCGCATGTGGAATATTTATTGATATACAAAAAGCTTTCGACACGGTTAACCGCAAAATCCTTCTGCATAAACTGGAAAGCTACGGCATCAGGAGCAATCTTAATGATTGGTTTAAATCTTTCCTAACAGCCCGGAAGCAGTTTGTAACAATAGGCGAGCAAGATTCTCCTACCATCGAAATGAGTTATGGTGTTCCACAAGGTTCTGTTCTTGGTCCACTACGCGTTAATTTATATAAATGATTTCAGGCACTGCCTCTCAAAATCAGTAGCTCATCATTTTGCAGAGGACACTAACATTCTATTAAGTCACACATCAATAAAAGTTATCAAAACGTCGCTTTCAAAGGAACTCGTTAATGTTTTTGATTGGCTCTGTGTCTACCGCTTATTTTTAAATGCAAAAAAGACCGAGCTCGTCCTGTTTAAACCATCAAACAAGCAAACGTAACGCAGACCTACAGTAAAATTTCAAGGTTTCAAAATGTTTTTGTCAAATAAAGTTATTTATTTGGGCGTGCTAATAGACTCCTCTCTTAGCTGGAAACCGCATATAGCAGAGCTTTCTAAAAAATTGAACAGGGCTGTTGGAATTCTCCCATCAAATTCGTCATTACGTACCTTTGAAAACACTTAGAATTATTTTAGTCTTTTTCAATCGCATTTATCTTACGGGTGCCTTGGGTGGGGTTTTGCGAGTCCAAATATTTTGCAGCGGCTGTGTCAGATTCAAAAACGAGCGATCAGGGTGATGTCCTTTTCTGATTTTCATGAACCGACATCGTCGTTATTT
>QQSS02176022.1:0-14974 GCA_003687565.2 Craspedacusta sowerbii | reverse complement strand
ACACACACACACACACACACACACACACACACACACACACACACACACACACACACACACACGCGCGCGCGCGCACAGACACGATGGTCGGCAAAAAAACAACACAGCCCTAAATAAATAAACACAAAATCACTCGAGAATCAGCAAATCAAGTAAAAATAAGAAAACGAGAGGGGACTAACCCTTGAAATGGCAAACGCAGAGTCCTAAGTTTTCAAGTACCATATTCATAATCGAGATAACAAAAATGATACTATCTCAAATCCATCGCAGCCTCAGTTTAGCGGTGTAAAAGGAATTCCTCTTCAGTCAAGACTATACCACCGGAAGAAGTCGCTCGTCACAGCCGCAATCACAAGAGATCCAACAGCATTCTCCTCCCCCCCCCCCCTCCATGAAAGCTCGTGCGAGTACTTGGTGAGGCTTCCGCAAATTTCACACAGAACAAGCGCAACTCATGCGCCAAATCATTTTGCGGAAAGCACACAGCCGCGGTTAACCATGAAAGGGCGCGGAAACAAGTTTGTGAGCCTCTTTCACAGGGCGATGTTTACACCGAACATTTTCAGCAGTCCGCGAAGATCTTTCACGTGGCCGTGACCTAGCTCACTTGTCATATCGATGAAGTCGTCCAAGTTCATTTCTTCATCTAGAATAAAATCAGAACCTTTGTCATCAGAAACAGCTCGTTACAGCTTCTACGTAGTTCACCGTTTAGTCCGATCAGGGTTGTCTTTAACAACACATCGATTCACCTTAACACACGTTATTTCACTTGCAAGCAAGCTTTGCAATAGAAAATAGCACAATCTACGATATCGTCTACTCGTCATCAAAGTAGCGTGCTAGTGCAACGGCCGTATCGCGGTTCGATTAGTAAGAGCGCAAGCCAGTGGAATGTCCTGCATGCTCGAATAAATTCGTCGAAAAGAAGAGCTATGCAGTATCAACGGCATGGCATCCTTCGCCAGGAGAACTAGGTTGCAGTAATTGTGTCGATCGTGCATAGATAAACGCAGGTAATAAACGGACGGTATAAATATACCCTTTACTCCTCAGTGATCGCTACGTTGCGATTGGTCTGATATGACGCCATTTCACGTCATAGACGCCGTTACGCTTAGAAGATGGCGACCGGTCTGCAGACGTTACTGATAAAGAAGCTTTTGCTGGCATGTTGTTTATTTAATTAAAGTTTTTTTTGGGCTAAGTGTGACTGTAACTTAAACCCTAACCATATCCGTGAGAACAACCCTAGCTCCAACCCTAACCGTAACTCTTTCCCAAACAAGCTCGAGCCATCCTCACGCCATTCTGCATCTAATGGCTAGCATGCGATGCTCTTCTCCCAAGATGCATCACGGGCAGGGACGACCGGCGCAACGTGGCGACCAGGAATTTGGGTCGTCCAGGAATAAGAAAATTCTCCAATTCCTAAGAAACTTAGACGACCGAGACAATAGGTTCTCCCAAGATGCATTGCATTTTGGCGAGAAAAGCTCTCAAAGTGATGGAATGGTGGCGGAAAGTAGAAAGTGCTCCGCTACTAAATTTGTGCACAAAGGTTGCAAGATATAATGGTATTGCGACGAAGGAAAGTGAAACTGATGAGATCTGCTTGCGAGCCTACCAAAAAGTTGTGATCGTCTCGACGGTAGAATTCCTGGGGCTGAAAAAACAATTTGAATTCCCTGTTCAAACCCACGTTCATTGCTCGTTTAAAGCCCTCACCGATAGAAGCTGTGAAGGGCTTAGCTTCTCTGTTTATGGAAGAGGTGCAGCGCTTGTAAGTGCTTGTAAAGAAAGTAGGGCAGAGATTCTAAGAAGTAGTACATCCACTTGAACTGCTTGAAGCGCACGGGAGAAAGGCGATGCAAAAATATTCGGTGAGCATTTGCTTGGTGGCTTTGAAATAGCAGCATGCTGTCGGTTTTTGCTAGGGAATCTGTGCCATTGGCACCTGTTGAGTTGGCCATGTTGCAAATGAGACAGAATTTACAAGGAGCACGTGCATGTCAACTGAATCTACTCAGATTTTTCTGACTATTCAGACATAGGACAGGAGTCCCAGATAGACTATCGGCATGAAAGTGTGCTGATGACTTTGCACAAAAGTTTTAAGTGCTTCATGCAGCTTGGTAAAAACTTTCGTCTTTTCGCCGCAGAAAAGCTTGAAGAACGGTTTAAACTGAGCGATGAGTAAAACGCAATCTATCCGCTCTGAAAGATTAGCAAAGCCGTCCATTTGCCAGCTTGACAGCCGCTTGCTTCAAACGGTGGCCACTATTGCTGCTAGCTTCCTGAACACGGCCACAGAGTAGATGAAGGATGAAGATCTCCTTTACTGCAGGAGTTTAATCACTAGTATGAGAAACATGATTCCTTGACAAAAAGGACTTTTGAACAATTGCTTTTTCGCGTTCAATACGGTGGTGGCGTAGAAGATGCTTCTTAGCTTTGTTAGTTTGTGCTTTAAAGGTAAAAGGGGATTTCGCTTCACGAATTTACTCGCTCTATTCGTTCATTCGATTACTACTTTTATTTTAAATGCGCCTTTATCGTCGTGGATTATCAGCTGTAGGTGATGTGGCAGATGTCAGTAATTTTTATCATCCGTGAATCAAGTTGTTTTTAGTAAAAATTCCTTAACTTTGATTCGCTTTTGAATTGGAGATGTTCCGTGCCAGTGAAAATTAATACTAGTTAGAATAACCTGCTATTCCAATATAGAATCTTTGTCTAAGAGTGAAATATTTGCATCCCTAGTAAAAGGGGCTTCATTTGCACTTATATGAATTGGATTGATACTGAGATGAGATTTTATTTTGCTTACCAGTGGTATTTGGTATCTATTTCAAACTGTTGAGGATGAAAATTGTGGTCAGAACGACAGCGTCACATTAATGCCATATTGAAAGAACCTTGAAGGTTGTATTTTGATTGTTGAGAAAAAAATGTTCTTTGCACCTAAACGAGGTAAATTGTATTCAATATCCTTTATAATTCTACAAGCTATTCTTCAGTCACTGCTTCTTGTTGAGCATCCCTGTTACCATGACACCTGGCCTTCAGAGCTGAGAAAAATAAAAACCATTTCTAGTGGTAGCCTTTGATCTTCAATCCTCCTCAATGATGCTACTACCAATGTCTACACTGTCAAAGAACGGCAGGAGTGTAATTCCTTGTTTCGGCTAAATTAAATATTTTTTTGCAGACATACAGCTACAATAACAGGGAATTTTCTTAGCACCCATGCTGAAGCCCTTTCGTTGTAATTGCGGGCCAAACTTAGGTTACTTGAACTCGCGCGAAATTCCGGCAGGGTCAACCGCGGTCGCCTGGGGAAAACAATTCTGCACGACTGAGTCGTCCCGGTCATCCCGGTCACCTGAAATATTCCTGGACGACTCTGGGACGACCCGGGACGACTGTTTGGAAATTAGCTTTAACAAACACAAATAATAAACCACGTCGTAGACGCGCCTCGCCCGTTACCTAGGCAGCCAAAAACAAGCTCAAGCGCATACATACCAGCAGTTCTGATGGGAGGGTATGGCGGGGGCGGGCTTGTATATTCTCCGTTTGCTTTGCGCATGTGCGTGCGGTCTGAAGCGAAAGTCTCTAAAAACCTCCCGGCCTTGATCACGCGAAATTTTCTAAATAAGTTTTAAAAAAAAAGCGAAAATAAAGCAGTCAGCTCTAGCTACAGAATCAAACTCTAACCCAACCTATAAGCACACCTGAAGTGACCACCTGAAAACACGAGTTATCGCAGACGCAATTTGTCAATACAATCAACAAGCGTGTCATCTGGCTATTAACGTCTAGTTCGCAGTTCATAATCGGCTACAAGAGTATGGAATAAACGAATAAGAACATGAATCAAAATCCAAAAAAGAACATTAAATAATGAAAACTGAATAACGAACATGAACATGGAATAATAAAATATTGGAAAAAGAAAAGAATACGGAAAAATATGGAATAAGGATATATGAACATTTTGCGAACCAAAACAACAAAACAAACCCTTGCACTCATTCGCCGCACCAAAACATCAAAACAAACCCTTGCACTCATTCGCTGCACCAGAACAACAACACAAACCCTTGCACTCATTCGCTGCACCAGAACAACAAAACAAACCCTTGCACTCATTCGCTGCACCAAAACAACAAAACAAACCCTTGCACTCATTTGCTGCACCAAAACAACAAAACAAACCCTTGCACTCATTCGCTGCACCAGAACAACAACACAAACCCTTGCACTCATTCGCAGCACCAAAACAACAAAACAACTCTAAAACTCCTGCACAATAAACATGTTATCTGCTTAATGAGCATCAATGTCCTAGCAATATTATGATACACAAATCATCTTTAGCTCAGTACAGATATAGTTAAGTCCAACCCACCTATTGCTACTTATACAAATAATAATACAGATAATAAAGTATGCTAAATAATAAGTAAATGCTACACATACGTTATGGAAAATAACTCTGAACACGCGTTAAGATCACTGACGCCCCAAGTGGTAAAGCGGCGATAATGTTAGCCTCGCGTTTACCTCGGGTAGAAGGTACAACCGCTGCGCAGAAGTCATTATAGTTCCACCAGAAGCACAAAACAAGATAAAAATGCTGACGACTTAAAATGCTCCTCCCGCGCTCATGGAGGTAAGAAGCTCGGGAAATTATCTTACCACTCTTTCTAGCGGACACACCCACAAACGTCAATTCTTACTAAGATATTGCTAACAGAGAAAAATCTCCGCACCTGTGGTAATTTTTCTTCAAAGTACGCTCGCTTCGTATCGCCTGCTGTACGTAATCCTCCAAAGGACAGGGAAACGGAAGAACTGCGTCCAAATCATACACTAGAGCACCATTTTCTGATCTGCATATCAAGATGACGTGATAGTCCTGCAAGAGCAGCATCGAAAAATTTGCGAAAAACCTTTCAACATTTCACACAGGATAAGCTAAGAGTTTCTCGCTCAAATACTACTACTGAGCGTTAAAATAGACGATTTACTCAAAACAATATCTTCGAGAATGCCTTCTTTACTCAAAACTTGCGATCCACGTGGCAACACACGAAACTCAACACATGAACGAAAACAGGCACAACAATCCATGCATTAGAAACAAAAGAACGAAAAGGACAAAGCAAACTCGCATCTGCAGCTTGACTTCCTCACAATGACCTAAAGACTCAAACGTCCCCAAGAGTACAAAGTACCACAACCATTAACAGTTCTTACAAGTAACAAGATCCACAACCTGGGACGGATCTAACGGTTCCCGCAGTCTTAATGGTGATTGGTGTCCATACATAATTTTCGATTATCACACTATCGCTTGATCTGAAAATGTTTTGACAGCCGGCGCCTATCTATGACAGTTGCTATTTCAATCCGGCCTACTCCAACGTCCCAACAGCTTCGCCCAGCATTCGTGACCTCGATCCCAAAGTCCAACATGCTCCCGTGGAACAGCTCTCAGGCCTGGTACCCATACATTACATGTAGCAATAAAGCGATATAGTTGGTAAAGGGGTGGGCAAATTATCGAAGAATCACTGAGCTAATGAAGCCAGGCATTGCGAAAGTACACGAAGTCTCACCATTACTCATGGTGAAAGTTCTGAGCCTACAGCAAAATGCGCGTCTTATACTTGCGGGGAATTTGAGCTCATTGAAAAGAAAAAAAAAATTAATTGAAGACCACTCGTATACGAAATTAAACCACAGGTTCTGCCTAACGGATTGCTCCTTCAATGGAACTCTCCAATTACATTGGCCAGGTAAAAATATATTGCCGATTCTTTAGAGTAATCTTATCGGAGCAAAAACGGCGAGATTCGGTCATCATATTTAGGTCGGTCAAGGCTATGACAACTGGACGATCCTATGATATACATTCCATGTCAAATGCAATGCCCATTTCAAATGAGCAGCAGTGAGAGCTGCCTGCGAATTGGCTACAACAAAACAATTCGTAAATAGCAAAAAGAAACAAGTGAACAGCGCGGCAGACTTAGAAACCCAGAAGAGATCTTCGTACCCATACGACAGGTGTTAGGGGATCCTTTGCGTGCTTCTGCATCCACATTGGTACCTAGACAAAGGAGAATAGACCAAGGTAAAGAATGCTGTGACAAAAAGTTTTAAGCCTCGCTTTTTAAATAGAAGCAATAATAAATATAAAAAATAGACTTAGAAACAGCTTTTACGCAAAAAACAGAGGCGGAAATCAGACCAAGACGACACGTCAAAGAAAGCAGTATTAACGAGGTGGCATATGGAGTTAACATATGGACATGCCTCTAGCTGATCCAAAATATGCAAAAAATCTTGCAGCAAAGGGACTGTAATCTTACAGCCAATTTACTGAAATCGTTGGAAAATCTTTGCAGCTTGTCGATTAGGAAAGGGTGAGAAAAACTTCATGCGCTCACAACTCGCATTGGCAGTCTTAAAATCGAGATTATTTGCAAGAACAAAAAATCTTTCCGAATAATTGCGCAGAAGCGAGGCCATAGTTGATGATTCCCGAGAAAATAGTTGAATAGATCAAACTGATGAATAGTATCGCGCTGATTTGGTTCGAGCAGATTCTCGACATCCAAAAAAACAAAAACAAAAAAAAACAAAAAAGACAACAGAAGCACTCCAACCTCTCCGTTCATTACTATTAACGCAGTCGCTTCATAAACAATCAATCACTTCATAAACAATCAATCACTTCATATCCAAACCAATCACTTCATAACCAACAAATCACTTCATAAGCAACCAATCACTTCATAAGCAATTAATCACTTAATAAACAATGAATCACAATAAATCAACTTAAGAACTGTGCCAGACACATTACGTAAAAACAAAAGGTCGCCATTACCACGAAGCTCGGGATTTTGAAGTAGAGATACTTATATACAGAATATACAAAATAATTGAAACATAAAAGCAAGCAAACATGCCAAGTACTCACTTGTCTATCATCATTAGAAATAAACACCGCATAATACTGCTTCAACTCTGCAGGAGCTTCTTTGCGTATACGCTCACACAATTTCCACACATTCTCCTCGCTAGAAAAGAAATGAAGTTAGTCCCAGTTTAAACCATTTTCGTTGTTTTACGAACCTATCCTACATCGAATTGACAGAGATTCACAGATTCCAAGGTGCCGACACCACAACAAGCGCATTTTATGAAAACCTTAAGCACCGATGGCGTCATTATTCATCTCAAGTGTAGATCTTCATCGAAGCCATATAAGTGCGAACTTTCTAAACGAACGCAGGTCTCGTCTTAACATAAACATTGGCACTTCGTGCCGATGATATGCAGATACAGAAGTGCAAAATATATGCTATATTATGCACAGCAAATAGTCGTAACAAAGCAGGTCAATGAGCTTAGTTTGGTTCATTTACTGAGCTTAATTAGGCACAAGGATTCCCCACAGATTGATGAAAAGAAAGACACGGATAGGTCATGACAATGACAGATTCAATGCTCGATTTTCGTAGATTTAATAAGACAAGCTTACAAAGAATCGTGTGCAAACAACGCCGCATGAAATACCCACACAATTGTTATCCTGCTAAAATGAAGAAGCCCGCCTCGATATGAATACCGAAAAGTTGTTGTAGAATAAACGCCGCTGTTACTTAAGCAGTGGCTTAGGAAAAAAGCCAACTTCTCTCACTTAATAGAAACAATAAACACATGAAACGTACCAGTAGCAACTAGTGTAAACACATGAAGATTGTGTGAAGCCCTTCTTCCTTACAAGAGCGCCTTCTTGGGTGGACTGCGGATCAGAAGTTGCGCCGGCTGGCTGCGCCTCATTGCTCATTGCGTTAAGTAAGATCCACTTAACTAGAAATAACGGCAACATGGACGCATGAAGTTTGGAACGGAAGATTCCTCCAAGCGGGAAGGCGAATACAAACGCCAATGCAATAAAAGGTTAAGAACGAGAAATAGCAGAAATTTTCAAACTTGCATGCACGGCTCCCTCTAGTATCCTTCAAGCAAATGCCTCAAAGACTTAAAAAAACTTCTGGTTATACTGCATGCTAAAATGTATGAGGGTAGCGATCACACAAAGGCACATGCTGCAGTCCGCTAGAATTAAACATAATTAGGACATATTAAGTGCACGCCATGTGATTCCACAAGTTAAGAGGCCAAAACTTAAGAAAACATCAACCCAGTTTCTTCCCTGGACAAGTTTACAAAAATGCCTTAAACTCTCCACAACCATTGAGAATGTTATCCAAAGTAACATTCCAAACTACCTGGAGAGTATCATGGATATCAAATAGATAGAGCACAGCAGGTTAACAGCAGGTTAACTTATACTTCGGAACCTGCCGCCTATCTCACATCGACCACCAAACTGACTAAACAAATCGAAATTCCCTGTTACAGCCAAAGTAGAAAGCAGCCCTTGGCAGTTGCAGATGCTATTATGCTATTATTTCCTCGATGCTATTATCATGGAGGTCTCAACATGAGTATAACAGTTCCAGTGATATATATATATATATATATATATATATATATATATATATATATATATATATATATTCTCTCCTACTTGCGATTAAAATGGAATTATACGAAATAGGTGGCAACAAGTCAGGCAAGGCTTATTTGCTTCCAATAGAGTAAATGTGTGAGAAGTGCGCATTTCTTCTGCGATAATCAGTACTATGTGACGGCAAGAACAAAAATGATAGAAACCATCAACCCTAAAAAAAACTTTAAAATTTCTTACTCATGAGAAACCAAGAAACCCAATGAAAACAAAGTGTAAGTTGTTAAAACTGACATCAATGTATATTTCTCAACGAACGATCCATATTCACAAAACATGATACTTAAACAGGGGTAAAAAAAGGTATAGAGCTGGGGAGTGGCGCCACAACGCTATGATAAAAGTAAAATCAAATATAAGTTGACCAGATATTGATGAGGATTTGAAAGCAGTTACTTCAAACCATAACATTTAGCAGGTGAGTTATGGGGACTATGCCTGGGTTAAAGGCTGGACTTGACTTAATCAAACAACTACCAAGGACCACTTTTCTTTCGTTTCTTATATCAGAGCCAGAAAGCAAGCTCACTTGAACAAATGCTACTACAATTGCCACAAGAATGAAAGGAACTGATCCTATTCTAAAAGAGCCAGACAGGTAGCTGACATGCTGTTTAAATGCTTTCCCTGCCTATATTAATGTCTTACTGTTATGAATTACAATAAAGTAAATTTCATGCAAAAATTAACTATTAAAAAAGGCAGGACTATACTACAAACAATGAACATGAAGAAAAGCACGATGCCAGGAAGCACTTAGAAGTTATATTCAAAGATCTACAACAGCGTTGTTGAGATCAAACAAAAAAATCATAGGTGGCAAAGACATCTCACCTGGTAAACGTTTTCACTTAATAAGCTATCAGTACGCAAGTGCTGATTTTTTCCCAATACTCAAGAGATGCTGCAGCAAGGTAAGTCTTTTACCAAGGAGACAAAATGCAACTAAATGGAAAGTGAAAACCAGACAACAATCCAGGTAATACAAAGTTGAAAAATAGAGAAATAGAAGGTAAAAAGTAGATTAACAGTTAACCCATTCTAAGATATTGATGCGTAACATAACATAATGATGCCAATCATCCAATGCAACCCTTTTTCCAAGTCCTGCTAAAAATAAGCTTACTTCTAAAAACTCACTTAATAATGTTTTAATTTACACTACACACATTGAAAAATTTATACTATTCGTGAATCATGAATAAAGCTCACGCTTTGAAGATTAAAAAGGACTGCTAGCAAAAATTTTATCTGACTTGCAGGCATTTTCAAGATCAATAACCATTTGTTAAATAAGCATTGAAATACAGAAAAAGCCGCATTGTCTTACAATTAAAATGCAATTTAAAAAACTTTAACCCTCACCTACAGGTCATATTCAGGCGTGAATACATAAGCCATAATTCATTTAGCCATGCAAAAATGTATTTTCTTAAAGAATTAAATGAACGCCAATGAGAAAATAGGCTGCCAAATTTCAAGTAAGTAAACGACCAATCACAAAGTAATTGTTAAATAGAATGTATAATATAGGAATCTAAAAGCTACTGAGCCGGGCACAAACATCTGCGATAGGAAACTGAAAGAATTTTTGGATGAAATTCTGAGATCGGGAGAGGGGTCAGAACTAATGGATCACGGACGGATCTCCGCGGCCTGTGCAACAAAAATTCTCCAGTACCATAAAATGCCGACCAATTGACAATGGCAGGCATCAGAAAGTGATGGAATAAAAATTTATGTTTACAGGATCCAGTGTTTAGTGCAATGATATCTTCCTGAATAAACAAGACGCGAAGTTCAGTTTCTATGAAGACACCAGAGAAAAGCGGAGAATCGCTTCGTCCATCGGCCGCCAAGAGAATAAACAAGACGCGAAGTTCAGTTTCTATGAAGACACCAGAGAAAAGCGGAGAATCGCTTCGTCCATCGGCCGCCAAGAGAAACCGTCACATGCCTTAGAACACAAGACCAACACAGAACCAGCGACGTAAGGAATCTTTTTATATCGTAATAAAATGGTTCCATGTGCACAATTTCTGCAACTCAAGCGAGCTATATCATCAAAGGGCTTGATTATGTAGAGTAGAAGATAAGTAACTAGGCATACACGGGTCTGGTCATAAAAGCCCACCAAGTGACATAAGAACTAAGCAGTGAACAGGAATTTATGATTCCGAGGACAACAAGCTGTTCATTGTTCAGTGCAATTAATATCTTCCATTCTTTACAAATCTAATTGCTTATGCCATGCTTATGCATCAGAGACATTGCAGGCGTATTTCACAGGAATATTATGCCGAGAGACAGGTGTTGATAAGTTAAAAGCAAAGAAATGGAATGTTGTTATGCTATCAGAAACTTTCACCTGGTATTTTCACTAAAATTGAAGGGTCTCAAAAATGCTATTGATAATAAATATCTATTGGATATTTATTTTTCTAGTGATGTCATTCGAACATTTCATACCCAAATGTGAACTTTCTGAGTTCATAGGTTTGTCTGGAGCAAAAATCTCACCACAAGCACAACAAGTGTAGCAAAACTGTTCGACTATATAAACTGCTACCTGGGTTAACAAAAACTGGCAATCAAAGAATATTTGAGTGTCAAGTAAATCATTATGATGATGACCTTTTACACAACATCAACTCTTTTCATTCCCTACTACAAAAACGTAAAGTAGTTAGCTGTAGAGAAGTTGCATGGTGCAGCTGTCCTAATCTGCGAGGCTTTACTTGCTATATGTTGGTATGTCATGAAATTAATTAAATAATAAAATAAAATAAAATTGGATGTTATTACTGTTTATCATCCTGTAAATTGTTGTTATTGCTAGAAAAGAGTGCATTTTTTTTTCAATCTCTATGTTCATATGTTTATGAGCATTTTTTGAAAGTTTAAAATGTATGTTTGCTATATGCATGTTTTAGTTGATCTTTAGATTTAAAAAGGTGCATGCAGTTGTTAATGCATGGCTTTTATTTTTCGAACTTAGAATGAAACTAGTGTAATGCTATTTGTCGCAGAGCTGCAATGACTCCCCACCCGAATGCTGCACAGCGAAAGATATGTTGGGATGCGCGGGATGAGTACTTTAGATGTGTTGATGCTGCTGAATCAGGACAGAACTGTGCTCAACTCCATGCTCTATTAGAAGCTGCTTGTCCGAAAGCCTGGGTTAAACATTTTCATGGACAGCATAGACTGAAAAGAAGGAGAGAGAAGTTAAATTCCGAAGGATATGTGTATACAGAGGAGAAGTGAAATTTTTTTCTGAAAAGGTTTAGTTAAATAAATTTTAAGCCTCATCTTCATCTCATCCCCTGGTTATTGTTTTGAACCTGTGTCAAGTAAGCGCCTGGTATCTTTTCATTTGAGTGATATGATTTCAAACTTCATTCTATGCGGATAAAATTATGGCCTGAAAAGCTAGGGATTTAAATGCACGTAATGTACTTAATTATCACATTACTATTTCTTTCTGTTCAATACCAATGATGATGGTATTATATATATTGAGTTAACTTGGATCATAAAAACAGCAATTTCATTTTGTAAATATTTTAGTTATTAATGAGGTACAATATTTCTATAAAAATAGCAGGCTATATGAGATAAGTTTTAGCAGACCTATACGAAAACCTATTAACCAGCTGAGACTCCAATTTATCATCCACAACTAAAACTTCAAGGCACTTAAAACCTAGCAGTGGACAATGAAAGCTGAGCAAACGTTCGATGGCTTTGGGGTTGTGCTTACTTGCTAACTTGCAAGCAGATAGATTGAGGATCTTTTTACTCACAGGCTTTTGAAAATTATAAATAATAATTACTTTGGTTGCATGCAGTGGATTCTTTCGATATGATTTCGCATATATTTAGTTGCCGGCACGGAAGCTAAGAAGCATTTGACGAGGTCTAGAATAATAGGCGGTCTGGTCTTTTTAGTAGCATGATAAATCATGCTCAATTTTTAACCGCTGATTTTTATTGAGCTGGAATATTAGGTTTTTAATCCTAGCTGTTAAGAACTCCTTATCTCTTTTGAGTATTTTGGATACCATTTCCATGACGTCTGTGTCGGTCCAGCTTGTACTGGAGGAACGTTAAGCTAATCCTGTTTGGTGGTGGATCATCAAGCAGAAAGCAGGACTATAAACATCATATCGGACTGGTATTTCTGTTTTAGGGAGACATATCATCAGCAACAAAAGATCTGAACTTGTGGAAATTTATTCTGTGATGAGATGCTAAAAAGCGAAACAAGTTACGCGGCCTCAATTGAGTTCATTCCAAGGGTATGAAACAAGCTTAAGTTCAAGCTCGGCGTATGGAGGCCATGCCCGCTATTCCAGGCCCCGCCGGAACTGCGGATCCCCGGCTTTGTTTCTGGATATTGTGTCAGGACACTCGAATGTCCAAGGACATGTCAGGGGACGCCGAACAAGTGTCTCGATAACTCCTAAGAAGTGATTTAGGCTGAGTGTCTCAGAACGCATACGTTGTTATTCTAAGACACAATGACTGTCCGTGGATCATTTTTTGGTTTTGTGTAAACAATTAGTTGTACGTTAAAAGTTAAAATGGATGTGAGGGCTTTGATTGTTGTTGTTATTGAGTTGAAGACATTCCTGTCGGGCAGTCACGTTAGTTTCTGAATCACAAATACTCGAGTTCGTTTTGTCCAAAAATGCATTCACTAGTTTGCTGATACTCTAAAGTTTACATTGCTTTGTACTCACTAGGTTACCGCTCTCTACGTAAAACTCTGAATTTTGATTCAAGAGTAATCAACGTCACTGAAAACCTTCGTCTTCATTGCTTTTACGTTCCAATCGGTCTCGTAGCGTCACCTTAGCCATGGCTGCCGCGTGTCTTGGCGTTGGTATTGCCCGCTCTTCATATCGTCGTTCTTCTTGACTATCTATGCTGAGAATGATGTCGCAACTTAACTCCAACGGTTAGAGAGGTTGTATTGGTCCGCTATCAATGATCCAGCTCTCGTTAACTGCACATCTCTAACTCGACCGTCTTTTCCATGAAACAGCTTTTCCACTTCTCCGATAACACAACTTCCCCGACTCTTGTTGTCGACCTTCGTCATGGGCACCTCAGCACAGCACAGCATTTGCGACAACAATGAGAATAATGAAGCATCGTTTTTCAATTATGAATTCGTTCTTCCATTGTGAATCATCACTTTCAACTCTCCACTCTAGTAAAGATGGTTATAGTCCGTCGATTACGCCCATAATCTGAGCGAAAATCTCCTTGCATGTGACATTGTTCTGGGAAACGTTGGTCACAACTTCGCTACTGCCGACTACTAGTATCAGAATTGAGAGTCGCGGATCGTCCTTGATTTTGAGGTCGCTCATGGCAATGTGTCACGATCAAGTTTGTGATGTGGCAGCGCCCCAGTAGAATCACATGGCGCGTCTACGTAAGCTTCCTTACCGCAACGGCAGATCTCTCACATCTGTTTCCTTGTGGATTGTGGACAAGGCAATCGTTTACATAAAATTACGCTAAATATAACTGTCTGCGTCAAAATGCAAATATTCGTGATTTCTGCAGCACTCTTCAGTATGAAGCTTGCATTAGTTTGCGTGTCAAAAACTTCATAAAAAAAATACTCTCGAGTCTTTGAGTGGCATGCCTGCAACACCATGCTTAGCAGGTAGGTGCTCTTTCAGTTCTTCATTTTTTGGATGAGGGAGTTCGTTTTCTGCCCTCCTTGCCCACCTCTTTGTCGCAGTGGAGACAGTCACCGTGATGATTAAGAAATCTCTCGTATGGCTCTCGTGACGCGCGGGTTCTTTACGAGTTTCCAGAATCTTTTAAAATTATTTATGATCAACAATCCAGCTTCCGTAAACAACATTCGCCTAATCACGCCTTAGTTAATCTCGTTAGTAAAATAAGTGATATACTACACCTCGGCAAATATGCGTGTAGCTTGCTTTTTGATTTGCAAAAAGCGTTTGATACCTTTAATAAAAAAATTCTCTAACGAGAGCTGGAAGTATACGGTATTCGTATATTATAAAAGTATGCGGTATTCGTCGAGTTTGCCTTTTGTGGTTTTCTTCGCACATTAATGGACGAAAGCAATTCGTTGCTATTGAAGATGACTCGTCTAAGAGTCTCCCTATTGATTTTGGTGTTCCCCAAGGTTCCGTGTGTCATGGATTACCCATGACGTCACGCATGAGTTATGCATAATTGGACTCGAACGATGATTGGTCCAGAAGCTTGTAAATAGTGTGGTACATCTTTCTTATGATTCATAGTTAAAATCACTTCTTCTAGTCAACATGCAAGTCTGGTAGTCTCTTTCATATCACACAA
>QQSS02176011.1:0-14976 GCA_003687565.2 Craspedacusta sowerbii | reverse complement strand
CTCTGTTGCTCAAAAAGAACATGCTGCAACATAGAAATTTGTCTTTTCTGCTGGTCTATATCCTGTTTTCACAGATCCAATTCCTTTTAGACGGTGTCCATATCCTTTTCCATCTTTTCCTTTAAGTAATCGACATTTTGTAGGCGTTATTTCTTTTTCTTAGGGATACTTTCCATTCTTCCCGTGGCTTGCTTGCAAATCCCTAGCCTCAAGTTTTTCCTCAGCCTCTTCTTCATATTTTCCTGTGACTAACCTTGACTCTTCTTTGTATCTTTTTTTAAAGCCTATCAAGCCTTGCGATAACTGCTCAAGTTCTGTTTCGTCAGAACTTATGACACTGGCTGTTTTCCCATAAGGCCTGTTTTCTAATGAGTGTTGTTTCAACACCTTATACTTACCTGGAATGTCAGTCGGTCAAGTGAAACTTATCCCACAAAAAGTTTGATTTTCCCGCAACAGCTGCTCACTTCACTCATTCTTCTCTGTTTCGAGCAACTATATCTTTGCAAAAAAACTACGGCGTGCTGCTGAGTCCACTGGCAATGTGATGTATCTACTAAATGGTGGCCTTTATTAATTTTTTTAGTTTTTTGTAAGCTGCTGGCTGGAATGAGGATAGGGGAACACTGCCTTGAGTCTGGCATTTAACCTGAAGACCATATATTATCAGGAAGTTTGAAAAGGCCCTTAAGCAATCAACCAACAGAATGAGTGGTAAACAAGGAAGAGCATGAAAGCAGAAATAGATAAGAGCAAAAATAACAATTGCCACGTGCAGGATACGGATGAGGATGGAGAGAGATGATGTTGTTAAATGAAGGTGCCAGTACTACAAGACCCAGTACATCTCAGAAATATCATGGAAAGAACTTCAGAATCACTACTAATGTATCAGACAGATAGGAATTACATACTTACAGGTAACTAAATCGGATAGCTGTCGCTCTGTATACACGAGCAAGAACACAAGCATTCAGAGCGCAAGCGCTTCTTTCTAAATAATTCACTGCTTTGTACGTGTCATGCATTTATACTAGCCAAAGGTACAAAGTGCATATGTCTGAACACAAGCCCAAATTATTACTGCACCATGTAAGGTTAGTATTCATGCAGCCAGTTAGTAATTCTCCAAACACATTCATTGCATTTCTTCCATGTCTGTTTCGTCGAGTTTTCTGAACACAAGACCAAATATAAGTTGATCGCCGCCTTGCTAGAGGACGACGTTAAAAGCTCGCTTTTACCGTCGTCCTCGATGAGGAGGACCGAGGGGATGCCGCGACACAACAGCCAATCAGAAAGCTTATCGTTCCGTCGTCCACCTAGAAGTGCGCATCGCAACCTCTCTAAGATCGCGGTCAAACAAATTATAAATCAAAGCAGTCGTTGTTTTTAACGGTGTATTTACGATTAATTTATTCAGTTATTATGTAAGAACACGTTCATACAGTGCACGTGAACGCTTGTTTTAATGTGAATGATGAAGCTGTCTCCGGGATGCCAAAATAGCAGACATCTCTCGCTGTAGATTGGATGTCCCTAACATCAACAGGGACCTAAGATTATCATCAGACAAGTTTGTTCTTAAGTTGCTCTTCACGTACTTCATTCGTGAGAATGTTTATTCGCTCAAGTATGTTGTACCAAAAATTGAAAGGTACCTGGATGCAAAATTTTTCACATAAGGAAAGTCCTCCTTCGACAAGAACTGGTAAAACCCCACCAGTCCTTCTTTAAACTTGTCCCTAAAGAGATCATTTACTTGCAACTCAGTAACCTCCAGTTGCAGTTTATCTGGGCCATTGGCGACGTCCGCTTCAAATGGGTTTTGAAATAGTCGCGATTCTTCTGCCCTTGAATTCAAGTCCGAAAATCGTTCCTGAAACTGCAGCTGGAGTTTTTTTATGACCTCGCGTGCGAAGGACTTGGGGCACTCAGCTTTTGCTTCAGCTATGAAAGCCTTGCACTGTTGAAAGTGCGTCAAGTTGTTCGTCTTTACTTGCTCAAAAAAACAAAACAAGTTTAGATCTGAAGACCTTTGTGTGTGTATAAAGATCAGAAACCAGATTTTCCTCTCCTTGGAGTTTCGGGTCCAGGGAGTTAAGGTGAGTAGTTATGTCTGCAGCAAACGCCACTTTCCATAGCCACTCATCATCCGAGAGTAGTGGCTGTGGTTTTCCTTTACTTTCCAGTTACATTGAGTTACAACCTTACCTCCTTTCACGCTAAAATGTATTCCATCTGCTCTTCATTTGCGTGGTTGTTTAACAAATAGGATTTCATTTTAGAAAGCTGCAGGAAACAAGATTAGTTGCCACACGTTTCAAGCCACTCTTGTAAAAAGGCACTGCTATTTATTTCGAGCTGTGCTTTTGATTATCTTTGTCCATGAGATAAATAAGGCTTCAGCAAATTTTTTATTAGCTTATTGACAAACGATGGCATCTGTGGTCCGTAGGCCGATGGCTTCTTGAGAACTAACTCCTGAGAATTAAGGGCTGGTTTGAGTCATACTTCCAAAAGCCGGGCTAAGTCATGTACACAAACTAAGTAGCTTTGATTAGAATCAAATGGCGCTAAGGTCGAGAAGAGGCAAGCTCTCTAAAAGTGGTTAAACACGAAGAATGTGTTGAGAACGCCAAAGCTGGTTCATATTTGCCGAAAGAAAATACTGCAAATGACATGCACACCTATACTTCTTTTTCTTCTTCTTCTTCCTGTTATTATTATTATAATAATTATGATTCTCGAATAATTTCTATAATGATTGCCGTTATCGTAATCATTATTACTGCTATTATCATTGTTCATATTGTCATTATTATTGGCATCATCATCGTCATCATCATTATTATTGGTATTATTGTAATTTATCTATCATTATTGTATTATTGTGATTTATCTACCATGAAATCTCAAGCTATACGTAAGATTTAACTTACAGCTTCCGTGGATATCGTAAGGCCACATGTCAAACACTGTTATCCTTTTCCCGTAAAGCCGAATACACATAGCTCGTCCACATCCTCATCCGCCCCATTTTGCAAGATTTTGTCTCGACGCCCAATCTTTTCGGCAGCGTCAAAAACCCTTATTGGTATCTCGTCCTCGCTTATTGGTGTCTCTGTTGTGAAGTCTACCTCAGTGGGTAGTACTACTTCTAAAAGCAGAGACATATAGGGCTTTACGATGTCTCAGTATTTTTGTGGCAAGAATTGCTACATAGTCACGCGCGTGGATGCTTGATTGTCAACTGCGCCGTGCTGAGTCTTGTCAGGTGCGTAGGAGAGTGGCCTTTGTTGCTTGTCCGTTATAATAGTTTACGTGTAAAGGTGTGGAGGAAAGTGGTCTTTGTTGCATTGTCTTTTGTAAAAGTTAGTTGTGTGTTACGTAGTTAATAATGATCGGGTTGGATTGGCTTTTGGAGATAGAGAGAGGAGAGACGCAGAGAGAGAGAGAGAGAGAGAGAGAGAGAGAGAGAGAGGGAAATAGCGGATGTGATAGCATATGTTCCTTAGTCTATGACTATAATGGCATTAAACTGCCATCAGAGAATTGTTCTGGGTTAACCTAAAAACTTTGGCTACCAAAACAATGCACTATGTACTTCTGCAACAGTGGCTCTGGTGCTTAGTAAAACCACTGCAAAACAAGAAACTACAGAAACCAAGCAAGTTGAATTTATCAGGATGGCAGTAATATCAGTTTAAAGTCTTTAATGATTAAGTCTTAGCGTAAACAAACTGCGAAGTGGGATTTTTGTGCTGGGAAAGCGTTACTGGGTTCTCGCTCTGAGTTTTCTTGATCTTCCTGGCTTCTTATGGAACGTCAGACTGGGCATTTCATGGTCATTCTGCAAGCATACTTGTGTGTGGACATGTGTGTGTGTTTGTGTGTGTGTGTGTGTGTGTGTGTGCGCGCGTTTGAAAAGCGAACGGCCTGCTTGAAGGTCATGTTGTCGTCTGTTATCGAACTCTACGGTAAGCTGCGTGTTTATGGAGTATAGCAAAGAGCTGCTAAACCATTTCCCTTAGTAGCCTCACTTTTTTTTTCTTAACGAAGATCACTGTATGTAAAGCCCATGTGCAGTGCTTAAGGTTAAGTTCTTAAATTGCGTGACTTAACCTGGTTCTACCGTGATATTATCGCTTTGCAACCGACGGGCATGTCGGTCATGTTGGTGTAAACATTTTTTGTTTTTGTCTTGTTGTTTTTATTGTTGTTGGTGGTGGCGTTGTTAAAATGCCTTGGCAGGTGACTCTTGACTCTTGCGTGTTCAAAAATTCTTCGCTGGCTTGTGCGTTATTTTAATTTATTCCCTTTTTTTAAAAAACAAATTGAGACTTGTTTGTTCATTTTACTTTTAAGAAAGCACTGTTCAGAAAAATTGTATTGCACCACATGTTGCGCACAAATCTCGTTAGGGCGGAGATGACATAGCATGCAGACATTGAAGACGCATCTTTAGTGTTTGCATGAAGTAGTTGAGATTGCGTCGCCTATATCGTATCTATAGTAGTTTAACTAGTTTAGTAGTTTAAGTAGCTTAACCGAAGTTTGCATTGAAGCTTGCCTTCAGTTGGTATTCAGTAAGTTATTTATTTCGCTTAATTCGTGTTCAGTTAGTATTCAGTAAATTATTTATTTCGCTTAATGCGTGTTCAGTAAGTATTCAGTAAGTTATTTATATCGCTTAATTCGTGTTACGGATTAATCGAGTGTTTGCTCTTCCTCTATTCGTTTTGAAGGAGTCGGTAAAGTTGTATTTGGGAAGCTCTTCTCTTGCGGCTGTGTTTACACGCTCAAGTCTGTGTTTACACGTTTCTTGTGAACTTTTAGTTATTGAAATTGTTGAGCGCCGCAGCCCCTTTGCTATTGACCGGTCATTTTCAGCGAAGAAATGGAGGTTATGCCTGATCGATTCTCTACGCATGCGCGTTTCATCACAACCTATCACATTCTGTAGCCACACTCCAGCCGTGAAAGAATGCGCTGATTCTCTGGCGCCGTGAGAGTCGGGTTGCGTGATTTCTTTTTTTTTCCTACCATAGTTGTGGACCACTCAACTGCATAAAACCAATCAGCAAGCAGTAGTGGCCATCTTGTATTTGACTTACTGCCCGTACTTCACCATACGGTAATCTAACGTATGCGTGTGTATCTTTGTGGGCGTACCGTTATGCTGCCATATAATATAGTAATGCTACCTATACGTGTTGTGGACGTTAAGGTACGCGTTACTGTTATCATATGTTACCGTAATGCAATCTGCAAGCTTCGTGGACGTTAAGGTATGCGTTAGATGTCATCATACGCTTCGTGAACGTAACGCAAAGGTAGGCATAATTTTATCGCTTTCTCATTTATGAGCCTCTTTAGTTCTGCTTGAAAAAGTAATACATTTGGAAAGTAAGAGGACCGGAAATTATACGCTAATTGATGTGAATTGCAGAATTCAGTGAATCGTCGAATCTTTGAACGCAAATTGCGCTCTCTGGATCCCCAGGGAGCGTGTCTGTGTGAAAGTCGCAACGAAAAACGAACACACTTCGGTGTGAGAAAGGGTACTCGGGTAGGGCTCTCGCCTCCTGGCGAGTTTCCGATCCGTCACTCTTAAGGGGGGCGTTAACTGCGCGCGGCCCGCGCGCGCTCAATTATCTGAAATTAGAACAGAGGCTTTCCTATGGAGACGGTCACACTGCGCGCGTGAAAATCGCTCATCGCCGCGTCTCGCCGCGAGCGATTAGAACATGTTCTATTTATTTTTAATTGGCCGCGCGGCCAATTATGCCAGCAACCAATCGCCGCTCGAATTTGAACACACGTGACCAAAACAAGAATTTTTCTTCTTAAGTGCGGTAGTTTCACGCCATAGCTGATAACGACGTAAAAAAACATGGCTCACTGACGACGTAAAAAAAAAACATGACTCACCCAAACTGTGTTGTTTCTTGCTGAACTATCGTTCCTTCGTCTCTGTGACTAAGCGTAATGTTATTAAGGTCCCGAAAGTAGACACTTTTTATTATGAGGAAACTATTAAAAGATTAAATTTTAGTCAGAACGTATAAATTAGGGCGCACCCCACAAACCCAAAGAGCTTTTAGGTTGAGCGAGAAAGGCATGACGAACGATTAGCAGAAGCTGTACGCCAGCACCAATGTCTTTACAACATGGCGCTTTCACCGTGCGGGAATCGGGAAAGTCTAGAGAGGGCATGGAAAAATGTAGCTTCAAAGATTGGGCAAACAGGTAGGAGTTAATTTTTTTGGCGCTGGTAAATTCTACAGATCCGAAAAAAAAAATTTTCCCGAGCAAATCAATTCCGCACATTATTCTTTTCCGTGAGCTGCCCGACCTTGCCACGCCAGTTCCTCTTCTGTTGAGCAGAAGTATTTGCGAAGTAAGTCCCGATTTTCAAATGCTTTTTTAGAGCAGCGGTTGTGGGACATATTGGTCATGCTTTTAAAATATCTATTTGATTCATTCCCAACTTCGCATCTCCATCCTCCTAGCCGAATTTCACCCAGTTTGCTTTCATCGTCCACAAAGTCATTGTCGCAGTACGGAGTGCCTAGCGACTGCCTAAATAAAAAATTGTGAAGAAGGCACTTTGCCTTTACGATTTCATCCACCGTTTCTGGCTCTTGCTGAATTGTTTGCTGAAAAATGCGCCACCTAGCGGCCAGTATGCCAAAAGCATTTTCAACTATGCGACGTGCGCGGGATAGTCGATAGTTGAACACACCTTGCTCATTCGATGCGCCTCGACCGGGGGTAAGGTCTAGGGAGGGCTTCAGAAGGAAAGCGTCGTATTCAACTAATACATGAGACAGATTCCCGATTCCCGGTAAGGCCCGGTCGCAAGGAAACTGTAACTCCCCTTCGTCTAGCTGCTTTCCTATACTCGACAGCGCGAATGTGCCTCCAAAAGCACCCACATCTATCTTTGTGAAGCAGTAGTTGGCATCAACAACAGCTAGAAGTACGATGGAACGCGTTCCCTTATAATTGAAGTACAAGCTTCCTGCGTTTGGTGGGGCTCGCATAACAACATGCTTCCCGTCAATCGCCCCGCAGCAATTGGGGAAGTTCCATATTTTTTCAAATTCTCTAGTAATGATTTCCCACATCTGCTGATCGGGTACTTTCATCACTTTCACTTGGAGTTCTTCCCAAATCGCGATGCATGTTTCTTTTATTATTCCTGTTACAGTGGACTTGCCAACACGGTAGCTGAATGCAATTGTTTTTGTAGAATCTCCAGTCGCTAAGAACCTGCGCGAGAAAATTGCAGAAAATGGATTTTAATACAGCTATCTGCATTACCTTTAGAAGAAGAGTCAAAGAATAGGTGGAAGAACATCAGGGATCGCTTCCTGAAGCTAAAAGCCGACAAGGCCATTGGGCAAAAAAGTGGCTCTGCGGCAGGAAATAAGAAGCGAGATAATTTTTTTAAGTTCATGGAATTTTTGGAGCCCTTCACAGTTCCCCGAAGGTTTGTAAATGTAACATATTAGCATGCAAATGTTATCAAGTTAATGTTTTTTTTCCGGTCCTTGCGCTGAAAATTCATCCTCTCTTCTAAAATTAGTCTGCCTTGAACGTAGAGAACATTTTCTTTAAACATCAATATTTTTTTCTCAACATACAGCACGAGTAGCAAACTCTCGACAAAAGAAGATACAGAGGTCGATGTTGCCTTGAGCAATATCCTTTCCGATGACGATACGGAGGATAGCGCATCTGTTGCGAGCTCAGAGGCGTCATCACAGATGGTTGGGAAGTATGCGCATACATCGGGGGCAACACTTCCGAAAAAGTTGCGTGCTGATTCAGTAGATTCGCAAATCATGGAATACCTCAACTCGAGGAATAAGAGCGCCGAGAAGAAGGATGACGATGAGATGTTTTTGCTGAGCTTGGCACCAGCTTTAAAAGCATTATCGCCAGACAAGAAGTCCTCAGCGAAAATAAAAATGTCGCTGCTGCTTCATGAACTTCAGTTTGGCACAGCGTATACCTACGAGCCGCATTTCGCAACTCCTGGACCCTCAACCATCACTAGCTCAGGAGCCAGTTTTATGTCTCCAAACATTTGCGCTTCAGCAGGCGCCTACGTGGACGGAGCAGCAAACTATAATTTGTACAGATATAAATAAAGAACTTGTTCTTCAAAGCCCGGGCTTCAAAAGCTGTGACGATATCTTACCTTAGCGTAATTGCTGCGCGTTGATCAGCACTGATTGAATCCCGAAATGTGGTATTCTGTGTCTGTAGGCGAGCACTTAGCATCTTTACTAATTCGTCAAACGTTGTTGGCGCTCTTGCACTAATCGGTGATACTCCCCAAGCTGCTTCCGTTTCGAAATAGTATTATGAATCCAAAAACTTCTTCTTTTTCTCTGCTTTCTTCTAGCGCAACAACGCAAGCAGAAGCAATTCTTCCTCCTTTTCAACCATTCGCGAGCGGTGCTCGAAGCTAATGAGACCGGCGATTTTTTCGCGCGCACTGTGACCCTACTCGCGGAGCTCGCGCGCGCACGCCGCGCGCAGTGTGCCACCCCCCTTAAGTGCATGGAGACCGGATCGCAGCCTAAACGAGTCTACTACGAGTAAAAAGCTATGTGTATTCTGCTTTACGGGAAAAGGATATCAGTGCTTAACATGTAGCCTTACGATATGCACGGAAGCTGTAAGTTAAATCTTATGTATAGCTTGAGATTTCATGGTAGATTTTGTTTGTACTTCATGTATATGTCATGCGTTGTATTGGTACAGTAGGAAAAGTAAGGCATTCCAGAAACATGCTTTCTTGATCACAAGAATTTGGGCTAATGATCACTATCTATCGATTAGTATCGTACCGTTGGAGCGATTATATCTATGTATGTATCTGTCTAAGTAATCGCGATGAGTTAAGCGCGACCATATTTTTGCGATCGCCCCGTGGTGCACTGCGTGAAATGCCTCATGCTAGTTGCCGTGCTTGCCGGAACATGCGCACTTGATCAGCCATGCTTTCGCTTAAACTGTTAGATAGCAGAACGAGAAACGGCGTGGGGAGCAAGTAACTTCTGAGCTAAATCATAGGAAGATTTTTAAATTTTCATCTGTTGAATTTAAGTTTGCCCCGAATTCAATTACTCTTCACGCCTTAAATATTTTCCATCTCCAGCCCGGATAAGTAAAAACCCGATCGGCCAAATTTTGCCCTAAACTCTATTATTTTTTCCCTTCTTAATTAATATCCACTTCATAACCTGGGTGAGGAAAAAAGTTTAGAAATTGAGAACCATTGGAAAACAACATGAACAAGGGAACAATTTTTTCTTGGAAATTTATCAAAAATAGGTGAGATGATCCGGAAATAACTGTGATGGACTTCAGTGCCTTGGCAAAGCCGCATGTCTGTAACTAGGCTCTGAAATTCTTCATTCAAGGGTCTAACATCACCCCGATGCCTGCGTCTTCTTAACTGTCTGGGCCAGGCGTCCAGCAAGAGAATACCATCCTCCGACGAGCTCGTAATTCTAGCTTACCCTGAATAATTTTAATTTGATGCTATATTTTTTATTCTGCTCTCTGTTTTCTGCTCCAGCTTCGTTCGCCTCCGCCTTAGGGGACTAGGCTCTTTTGCTTGGAACAAACTAAGGTATTGCTATAGGGTACACATAGTCCAAGATAAGCCTTAACTCATAGCTAAGACGATACAAAAAATCCTTTTGCCCGACAGTCTTTGCTGACCACAAGGGGTGCTCGTAAAACTGCCAGAATTTCTGACAAGAAAATGCTCTTCAATACCAAGTAGTATCAGGTGAAGAAGAATTTTCAGAGCAACAGTCTCTAATTTCGCTCTTTACAATTAATCCCAAATCTTAAACGTCGGGAACAGGCCTCTTCAGCTCCAAAACCGAGACATTCCTCCTCTCTCAGCATATGTCTTCACATAATCGTTGAACAAACCAAAGAACGCAGTGAAGACATGATGATGTAAAAGATTGGATCAAAATTAATAAGGTTTGAAACTGTCTGTGGTCCAGAAAATCTTTTCCGGCAAAAATCTGCCGTCTTCCTACCAACAGCAGCAATGCCCTAAGGTGCTAGGACGCTTAAATCGGACTCCCCTACGCTACAGCTCAGTTCAGTGCAATGTAATATCCAGAGTTTTCAAAAATCCGGCTGAGAACTATCTTTGTAACATACATAGCCATCTTTATCTAGTTCACTAGTGCTAGACTGCTCCATTTGGCCGAAATCTTCGTCAGGATAGCACGCATCGCTGCTACCAGCTAAGTTAATGCAACCGCTTTTCTGCAACTGAAGGTTATGCTTCAAAACAAGTTCATTTAGTGCGCCTTAATTGCTCGAGAACAAGGAGGTCAGATAATCTTTTATCTAACCTTCTTGTTCGCGAAAATCCCCGAACGGTTTTATTGCATGGCCAACCTTTTATTGGGGCAAAGCAGACCTTATAACGTCCGTATGCATTGAGTACACGGTCCGGAAATCGGTCTGGCAAGAGACAAGCCATGAAATTTTCAAAAATAAAATTATGGTCTTTTGAAACTAGTCAGGCTCTTCCTGTGTAATCGTCACGAAAGACCATCGACCATCACGAAGGTCATCCGGACGGATTCCGCCTATTATGTGGGAGACCTCCTCGGAAGAGTCCAGATACATGCGATATTGTCCGAAAATAACTGCCACGGTGTTGAATGTTTTTGTCATGCTTGTTTTATACTTGCTTTGTTTATATATGATAATATGTTGTTGATGTTAGATATTATGTTGCTCGTACTTAATTCCGAATCTAGCTGCTGGGCAGGTGAATGTCTCTTATGGGGCTTTTTCATTTCTTTTTATTTTTCTTGTCGCATTTATTTAAGCTCGGTCAAAAATTAGCCTATCAAAATGAAAAGAATAATCTAGCTCATAATTGGAAGAGCTAACTAAGCCGAAAAAATTAAATAAGAAAAACGTCCAATATCCGATTTACTAATAGCCAGAAATATAAAAGAAGAATTTTGCTAATCCGAGAAAAATTACACAAGAAAGACGTAACATTTCCGATTTTCTAATGGAAATAATATACAATATATATACAAATAAAATCAGCTCAATGCTACTCAACAAGTCTTCAAGTATTAAAACTAAACGAGTTAATGGAGTTCTCCGTACCGCGAAAAAGCAACGCATGAGATTAGGGATCGGTGTTTGAAATTGAATTTTGAATGATAACCTGTTGCCATATGACTATTAGCAACACGTACGGTTTAATTGAAGAGTTACTCCATTGCGATGATCTGTACATGTATGATCTTCAACTTGGTAGTGATTATGTTCTATGATGGTCTAAAGATCTTTGATTATATTGGGGTGTGTTAGTGCTCTAGTAAATTTAAGAACAGGCCTGTAGCGCAGGCTTAAAATGCATTTTAAAATGAATCCTGGTGTTTTCGCTGGTTAAATGCCGGTCGATCAGCGTATAATTTTGCAATAGAATCCCTTCAATACTGTTGACTTGATATGTATAAATATGTATGTGCATACTTTTATTCGTGCATTAATCTAATAACACAAGCTGCTGTAAAAATAAGATTGTTTATGAAAGTAAAATTAGTACAGACAGAGTTTATTATGTACTTACGGTCCGAGGTATCGTCAAATATTGATGGATTGATTCTGAGGAAGTGACTACTATCACTGTCGCGCAGGCAACCGCGTAGGTTCTGTAAACGAGCAAAAACACAGTAACTGCTTTTTTACAGTGCTTTAGGTCTTTGCTTAGGTGAAAACTGAGGAAAAAGCACATTTTGGCAAGTTGAAAATTATATTCATTGCGTTGCCATTAAATAATAATATATCACAATAATACACCCAAACACTTAGCTTTATTGGACAGAAATGCTCGTTTATAATTAATTTTGATAGAGAGCTCATAATCGATCTTCTTGTTTTTTTGGGCGAAACAGAACGGCTTCTGTCTTACCCGCGTTAAGAAAAAGACGATTGGTACATAACCAGTCAAGCATTTGTGGGATTTCTCGCGATAAAAGTACTTTCATTTTTTTCGGTGACATATTATTGAGTAGGACGACTGCGTCATCCGCAAAGTGTTGTACTAGGCCTGCCGAGAGGCAATTTCTAAAATTAATAATATAAATAAGGAAAAGTAGAGGGCCCAAGGCGGATTCTTGAGGCACTCTGAAATCTAATGTACATGTTCCGGAGTTCTCGTTTTCAACTGCTACAAACTTCCTTCTTCCACATGAATACGACCTAAACCAGTTTAGGGTGACTCCGCGAATACCGTCTATTACACGTTTACTTAATAGAATATCTTGATTGACGGTATCAAGGGACTTAGTTAAGTCAAGAAATAGCCCAGAAACAAATTCACCACGTTCTATTGTGTCCTGCAAATTGCTGACTAAAGCACAAGTGCATAATCAGGCGAGTGCTTCTTCCGAAAACCCAATTGGAGTTCATAAACAAGTTCGAATCGTTCCAAAAACTCATATAGGCGGCTATACATGGCCATCCCTATAACTTTGCTAATATTAGATAATAGGGAAATAGGTCTGTAATTACTGCGATTTTCTGGAGGGCCTGATTTATAGACTGGTGTAACTTTCGCTAATTTTAAGAGTTCAGGGAATGTGCCTTGTTTGAAAGATTCGTTTATTATAAATGAAATCGGTACAGAGAGCAGGGACGAACCTATTTTAAGTAGACGACTAGGAATACTGAAGGGATCAGAAGATTTGGTAATATTAAGTGAGTTTACGACATTCATCACCTCGTTAGGTTCGGTAGGTGTTAGAAGTAGACTATGATTGGCAGGAGGCGGCATGTATTTCCTGAAATTAGATGTCGAAGCTGGTGTTTCAGCGCTTAGCTTCAGAGGAAAAGAAGTCGTTGAAAGCAGATGCTATATTTTTTGGTTCACTAACCAGGCGTTCGTTGCAGTCACGAATTGTTGTGGGCAAGAACTTGCGCTTTTTAGCAAGGTTAATTACTGACCTTATGCCATCTCAAATTCTCTTTACGTTATTCTGATTTTGGCGGAAGGAATTTTTGTAATGGAGAGTTTTGCTCTTTCTTATCATGCAAACAATGGAGTTTCGATGTTTCTTGTAGGTCGCATACGTTTTAATTTTCTTTTGCTGGTTAGATTCTTTCATGTATTGTTTTAAATAATTATCTCTCTTTTACATGGCCTGTGGTATTTCGGTTTTAATCCAAGGCTTCTTTTGTGGACTTACTTGCTTCGTTGACAAAATTTTGTATGGCGCCATTACATTTAAAATGTCCGTAACTTTATTTATCAGACAAATTGTTAAAGTGCTGGTGTTTGTTTCGTTGCCGAATATGGATTCCCAGTTCAGAGACGATAATTCTTCTATAAACTCTTTTTCATTGAAGTTCTGGTACGAGCGGCTGTATACAACTTGACTTTTTACCTTAGTCTTCTTCCTACTGTATTTAGTGAAATAGCAAATTTGGGAAAATGATCTGATATGGCGCATGTTAAATTCCCACTTCTTGACTCGTACTTTACATCGTTGGTAAATATGTTTTCTATGAAAGTTTGAGATCGCATTGTGACTCGGCTAGGATGCAAGATTAAGAGACGGAAGTTATGCGACGATAATACATCATAGAAATCGGAGGTTTCCGTTGAGTTATATTTCAGAAGGTTTATATTGAAGCCGCCTATTATAGACACCAGTTTATCCTCCTTTTAAGTCGCCTCAATGATCTTAAGTAAGCATTCTTCAACGAAGTTTGATGCGGGGAAGCCAGGATGCTTGTAAACTGAGCCGCATAATAAGTTGCTCCTTCCAGTTTGTGTTTTTTCTGCAAATGTTGTTTCAAAGGCGTGTTGGACTTGAAGGCAAAGGTCTTGTTTAACTTTTACTCCATCCGCAAGGGAATTATAGGGTTTAAGCATTTGTTCGTGAACGGTGAAAATTAGCTTATCCCTTTTGGTACTGCCTGTATCATCCATGCTTACTATTCGAAATTATCAACTTTTACTTCCTGGCGTTAAAGAGTTGATTATTTTTGGATTTTAAAAACATCTAACAAAATTGACGGGGTATTACAATACGCCTGCAGAAAGTATTTTTTTAGGAATGGCTTCTAATTACACAGCAAACTGATACTGAGACGTACCTGTAGAATCTGTAACCCTTCTGGTATCAGTAAAAGTTTAGGATCTTGTGATGTTCATCAATATTTCACAATATCATGAGTAACATATTTTACTTGTTTAGATTTCTTTTTTACCACATAAACTCCAGTTTGTACCGTACAGTTGAATATGAATGTTACTGTAAGTGCAGAGAGGACATTTATAAAATTAGACAGTGGCTGGTTGTGCCTGCGTGTTAATTAGAATTTTTAATGAGAACACCTGTGTATGGTGTCAGAAGATGAGCATAAACTGTAAGTGGAATTGGTTAAACTTTTGCCTGTTCGTGCTTGCAGCTTGCTTTTTTAGTCACAATAGGTATTCCTTTAAACGAAAGTGATGAGAGTCATTTTATATGATTACATGTCAATACAAGGTTGTGATTTCTAGATGCCTAATCCATTGCCGTAGAAAGCAGACAGATATGCAAAACACCAACCATTAACTCGGCGCTACTTTATTTACTAGATATTGGGAGGGTGCTAGTACGAGTCATGCAAGTTTAAGCCTTATTTTTTGCAGAATGGTGGCATGTGATCAATTCTGTGCAGATTAGGCAAATACTTTGAAACATCTGAAATGCTGCTTTATCTATTTATATATAGTTACTAGATTAAACTAGGTTACTAGATAACTAGGTTCAACTAGGTTACTAGATAAAACTGAAGGAAGTCAGTGGCGTAGCAAGGGTTGTGGGGCCCCCCGTTCAGACTTTCATGTGGGGCCCCTTCCCCACACGTTGAAGGGAGGCCCGGTGTTAACACCGGAAAGTTATT
>QQSS02176000.1:0-14977 GCA_003687565.2 Craspedacusta sowerbii | reverse complement strand
TATATATATATATATATATATATATTCATGTGTGTTGTGTATGTTTGTGTGAGTATGTGTGTGCCTGTGTGTCTTTGTGTGTGTTTGTATTTACCTGTGTCTGAGTCTGTGTATGTGCATTTGTTTATGTGTGGGTGATTGGATTGTGCATGTTTCCGAAAACTTCTTAATTATTCTTGGCAGCTCCGGTTTGGCATTTTATTTCTATTTGTTCAGACCCCCCTCACAAGAAGACGCGTGTGGCAAAGGCTTTGCAGCGCTGCTTCTCGTGTGTCATGGAGTGCGACCCCGACGTGGTGCGATCGCAGCTCACCCTTCTCATCGCCCGAATGAACGAGTGCCATAACAACCGGCAGGACACGACGCCCTACCTTGGTCGCCTGTTCCTGCGCATTCACGAGCAGTTCCCGGGCGACGTAGGCTGTTTTGTCATCTATTTTCTCAACTACATGAAGTTGGAGCCTTTCGAGTCGATCTACTTAGGCCCGAATGTTCCGCACGCTTACTTGAAAGGAGGTAATGCCTGTTTCTTGTGACTTGATCGGATTGTGTGGTTTTGATTTGCTAAAACCAAGATGCTCTTGAATTTGGCAGTTCTTTGAAATTGCTTCGGCTGAGCTCTTTGGGGCTGATCTTGGTATGCCCTGTGCCTGTGCCTGTGGATGTAGGTTTGATCAGCTAATATTACCGTGCAGTTCTTCATGCTCATAAACTCTTGGCATGTCCGAGGCTTGATTAAACAAGAGTGACATTGTTTTCTTTAGGCAAGATGGTTCTAATTAATTTGCTGTCCATTGTTTTTATAAATTGTGTTTCGCTTGTGTAGACATTGTTGAGTGCATGGCCTGCAGTGACAATGTCGTCCGCGCTGGATTGACGGACAAATACAAGGACGTTCGCACTCTTTGCAATATGCTGGATTACACTCCACGGTCTGTAGAGGAGTCCAAATTCGGGCCTTGCGTTGACGAGTGTGACTCAAATGTGACGATATACAATCCATCTGTCGATGATTTCTCTGTGCGGCAAATTCTGGTATGTTTTTTTTGTCCTCGCCGTGCGATGGCTGGTTTAGTTAAAACACCATCCACAGCGCGCAAGGGTTGTTTGTTGTGCAGTTCGCTTGGAAATGTCAAACTAAATTTACATGTAAATTATAAATTATAAAAATTACAAAGGCTGCTACAGCAGCGATGTTCGTGGGAAGCAAACCTGGTTTTGCGGTGAATTTGGTCGCGCTCCGCAAACGTTGCTGTGATTTTGGCTTAATCCTGCGCTATGTCAAGCATCTTCTCTTTGGTAAATGTTGCGGGTTTTTTATTTTATTTATTTATTTATTTATTTATTGTTATTATTATTTATATTTTTGTATGTTCCGGTAGCCCGGCAGTCCAAGTAAGATTTTAGACCGTTTTCTTCTGTGCATTTTTGTGCCAGAAAACTTGGATACTATATGAAATATAAAATCTTATTCCCTTGTGTGAGAGATAAAGAACTATACAAGTTTTGCAGGGCTTTCGTTCTGTGCTATCAGTGACGGCTAAAATGTGGCGTAAATGATTCGTTGCAAAAGTCGCAGCAGAAAGGTTTGAAGACATTCGTAGTACCAATCATAAATAAAGCAGCGGCCAAACGCAGCTGAGCTTTTGTCGAAACGCTAGTCAAAGGTTGCAGGGGGCCATGTTGCGTTGTATACCTTTAAAATTGCTTTTAGCTATCCGCTGGTTCTACGACAGCTTACGCTTTGCGCCCGCTAAATGGCCCTAGCATACTTTTGGTACTCAGTGGAGTTGCTGATTTGGAGTACCGGGGACTCGCCAACGGCGTTGCTGATGGAGTTCCAGACAATGAATGCAAGGGAATCGCCCACTGTACGCTTCCCAAATTACGGAAGGGTGTGGTTTTGTTTGTCGGACAAGGCGAAGGATTATGCTTGACAAATATTGACAGCGCGGAAGAAGTCCTCATGTTCCAGGCTTACTGCGACATAGGTTCTTGACTGAGACCTAAGATCTTCAGTTCTTGTATCCATCCCTCTGATCTGCATCTCGTGAATTTCCCATTCTTTGTCGTTGGCGCATCATTGCAGGCTGTCTGAATTGCGAGCGATGGCGGATAAAGCTTGCGAACGTGCCAATGTTCCAGGTAGCATTTGCACAGTCAGCAATTGTCGTGGGCGGTCATGTTGGGATAGCTCTTATTGCGCTTTTAGGGTGACCTCTACATTCTCTCTTAGCTGATGGCAATATTGAAATGGCCGTTTTTTTTTTCCCGCTTACATGGGACGATTTTCATGTTTCGTTAATGCAGCTGATAGCTGTTGCGGGCAGGTATGTCTGTAAGCAGTTGCAGGTGCTATTGGTCGTGTACGTTTTTCATGGGTGATTTAAGTCGGTCTTTAAAATTTATGCGCACCTTTGGCACATGAGAACAACGAAGCCGTGCGGTTTTCTGCCTGCCTCCATGCAAGAAATCTTCTTGATGTTAGAGTATAGACTTGGTATGCAATCCGAGTAAGGTTGAAGATCGTGCCTAGTGCTCGCTCTTCTTAGTGATTTTACGTCGTCTGGATTATACTCAATTTTTGAAGCAAGAGTACGCTGAGCTTCTCTTCATTGTATTTTATCGCCCTGAGCGGGGATGGGGCGTTGGAATTCTGTTTCGCGGCAAAACTTTGAGTGATAAGGTCGTTGTTCTGAGGCGTGGTCAGGCGCCCCCCTCCCTCCAAGCCTCCCACCCGTATCTGTTTCGCCTCCTTTGTTGTTTCTACCGCGAATCTGGCACGGCCTCTCTCGGGAGTTCAGCGAGCGACACGTAGGGAAGTCAGAATCACTTACTGTTTGTATTTTTATATTGAAATCGTAAGGCGCCACCTTATCCTGAAATGCGATATCGCGTTTTGTACGTTATATGATGGTATGGAATTTAAAAATATATGCTTAGTTAAGTATTTGTCGTGCTTCCTCTGGTCGTTTACGTCAATGCACTTTGCCTTTGATATAGGTGGGGCTTTCCTGGTTACTGCGCTGGTTTTTAATGGTTTTTCCCCGCTGACATTGCTTATTTGTAAGCGTAACCATCGTGTAGGGTGTGGTCAATGCGAAAAGCAATGTTTCCCAGTTAAAAGTCCTTTAGTAGCTTACGTGACTCGGCTTAATTGACTAATGAACGCAAGCTAATCTTAAGCTGGCCTAATCTGTTGCGCACAAAGAGTTTAATTCAGTACATCATTCGGTATTGGGCTAGAACTTGTACATAATTTGTATCGTGTTTTACAGGTAAAAACTGTTTATGCATTGACGATTAGGACCAATCTTCTCTTTTTGTTTCTAAATCTTCCTTTAAAAGGATGTGTTCAACCGCGAGTGTAAGGTTTCAAACAAACTCTTGACGAAAACAACTACATAATTCAAAACTGGTGCAAGAACCAAGTTTAACAAGTTAACAAGAGAATTAAACAAGATATGCTTCGTTTGATGTGATCACGTATCAAAGCTCTTGTCCGAGCCGCAGGGAGTTTTGCATCCAGCTCCCACCACTCAGACGTCTCCGTAAAGTGACGACCTTCTGCCTATTTTGCTTGTTGATATCGTTGCTGCGTAGTGACACCATGACAATGCGACGCCTGATATACAGAAAACAGATACCCTTGTACCGATTTAAGTCTAACATCTGGGAACCAAATGCGGTCCATCTGAAGGCCAGAAGCGTGAAAACTGGTTTCGGATAGTGCCACCAGGCAAATAGAATTAGCTTAAAGACGCTTAAGCCCACGATAACGGAAGGCATCTGTCGGGACAAAGTCCAGACCAGCATATCTCTGGGAGTCAGGATTTGCTATGAATGGGGCGAGTCTGAGCAAAGTGACGGTCTATGCTAACGAAAACGCACGACCCCGCACCAGACAACATGAATATCCCTACACTCCAGGACGGAGAAACAACAGTGAAAAACGCAAAAGGCAAATTAAAGGCTGCTCCAACACGAATAAGATTACAACATAAGTGCAGGACTACGCAGGCCCCATAAAAACCAACTATTTCAGGCAGGTGTGGGCAGCAGCGTGGGATTTGAAGATACACCGGTAAGAAAATGCAGTGTGTTATCACTGCAGCACGCTCTAAGGCTCCATCGTATCGCCAACGAACCATGTCAAGGCCAGCTTTACGAGTACGACATTCTCGCGAGAGTTATAGGTTAACCCGACCAGAACGTCTGCTGCGAGCCTGCCATATAGAAGGTCAACGACCATGCTACACAAGTGCAAAACAAAAGAAATTTAAGTTCGCTTCTCTTACAAAGCTGCCAAATCATATGTAACAAGCTGTCTACTGCTACATTGAAAACATTCTCAATATCACGCATGCTAAGGACGACTAGCAACGATTTAGGACGACTTAAAAAATTTCCAAACTTGGCGCACGCAAATACGTTCAACGACAATCGTTCACGCCTGAAGCACTACTAAGATGTTCAAGAAGTTCATCATGCTCGAGTTGAAACATGAACGTGATTGATCCGCGTACGCTCTGTAAGATAAGATCGATCAAATAGAAAGGAAAGAGGTCTTAAACCACGAGAGCCGTTAAACATAATAAATTATTGGTTTTAAACACACATATATATATATATATATATATATATATATATATATATATGTGTGTGTGTGTGTGTGTGCGCATATACGTATATAAGGGTGAGAATGTAACTATTTGTCCATAAAGATAAGTTAACAGCGTTTTCAACTAATGACGAGCCAAAAATATAAATGAAGGGCACTGGTGACGACCGCTGACGGCAAGACCATCCCGTGAAAACGAGTCCGCATAATTAAAACGCGACGCATCTAAAGCCCGTGCACCATAACATTACTCTTAAGTACTATATATTTTACCTCATTTACCGTTTTAAAAAACTCACTGCAACGCGAGCATAATCTTCATTGCAAACGATCATGGCTCGATTCTGCATAGCACGTTTCAAAGCAAGAACAACACTTCTTTACCGCGAAAGCTCGAGAAGAAGTCTGTAAATATCTGGAAGTTTACGCAACCACGAACGAAGACTCATCGTTGTAAAGCAGAATCCAAGCCCAAGAGAAGTCCAAACATATTATAAATTGCTACCCCCTCCCCCGTTCTGGCTTTCCAAAATGCAATTTTTTCACAATGGGGATCATCACAATCTTCGATTATAGAGGCAAAGACTAAAAAATTCCCTATATTCGCTTGCCATGCGCAAAAAAGTCTTTCGAAGATAAGCAAAAAAAAAAAGTTGGACAACAAAAATTTACGAGTAATTATAAAAAACACAACTTTTTAAGTCACATACCATGCATGAAAAACTGCCTCGATACGTAGATATATATCAAAGGAACATCTGATGCAGAATAGCCTCTTTACCTATACAACTAAATCAATAAACTACCATTCGAAAGACTCGCAGTCGTCGAATGGAAGGAAGAGAACGGATATTACCAGAAGCTACACAGAGCTTCACAGAGCGCCGCGCCGGTAATGCCAAATTGCGGCCCGCATGGCCTAGCAAGTCCCGAATCCGATTTACGACATGTCTGTAAAGAAATCGTGCATAAATTTTAGAACACGGCAAGATACCCCCAAACTCTATCAGAACCTAACTCGAGGTTGTCTTGACCTTGTGTCGCAGCACCAAGTACGTCACTAGCCGCAGCGTGACAAAGAACAGGGACAGGACAACGCAGTCGAAATAAAACTTCCCGTTGTCTATATGGAGCGCATTTTCGTTGATGTCCATCGAGCGCAGAACTTCCTCGCTGAACGTAAACCGACAGGGCGGCTTCGAATCGCACGCGAACCTGCCCCGATCATTACCGTATATGGCAACGATCATGCCCTCCCAGCTGTAGCGAGCAAACGAGACGTACGTGAGCCACTGCATGTACGACGGGATCGTGTCGAAGCTGACGAAGAAGCCGCTGAACAGCAGCACAGGGATTCCAGTGACGGGCGCAACAAACACGGCGGTCTGCAAAGAGAACACAAATCTGATCTGTATGAGATTATACACTAAGAGAATGGGAACTAAGAGATTGGGCATTAAGAGATTGGGAACTAAGAAAATGGGAACTAAGAGAATGGGAACTAAGAGATTGGGCACTAAGAGAAAGGGAACTAAGAGATTGGGCACTAAGAGGATGGGAACTAAGGGATTGGGCAGGAGACCCTTTGCCAAACGGATATCAACAACGGCCCGAAAATCGAAGGGCAATCATATACTGTAAAGTTGGCGCCGCTACGGACGCTGACAGCCCAAGGGGACTTGTATCACAGTATGTATTAAGTGAACCACGGCGAAAATTTGAATCGCACCAGGCCTCTTAACGGACACGAGCGATAATCGGTCGGTGTTCCTCGGACCATGAACTGTACAAAAAAGTCGGCGAGCTTGCAAATTTCTCGGTAAACTCGCGTGGTTCAGCGTTCAACGGCGCACCTTCCACGTAGCAACTCAGTACACGTAACATGAACATCACTGCCGAGCCTCTAATGCGGGTGGAGTGCGTCTGAACGAGGCGGGGTGGGCGTGAAGAGAGGCTAGCGAATTTCAGCAATGAAAAACAAATCAAGCCGGGGAACACCCGAACAGCAGATACAATTTTCCTTCTCCACAACTTTTCGAAGGTCAACAGCAAGTTGAATTTGTTCTCAAAAAACAATGCTCGCAGCACAACAATAACAGCAAAACACAGCAGACAAAACACTCCCGTCTCAAGCGAATTACCGGAACGCTGGGTGCAACAGCTCCGAGTAGCAAGCCGATGGACTGAGCAACCAGGCACGTCAAGACCGTGATGGTGACGTACTGCAGAAAGCGCCCACCCTCCTTCGGCTGATCAGTCATGAAGTACACGATCGAGCAGTACACCAACGGCAAAACAATCTACGGAAAACAACCGAGGAAAATCACGTGAACACAAATAGATTTGGAATACGTACACATGTGTTCAAATCGATAGGGCGTTGTCAAAAGAAGACTATACAGATGTTCCAAGGGCACGGATGAAAACTCAGAATACCATGTAAGCTTAAGAAATCCATTAAAAACGACCTACTTGAAAAGGCAATATATAAATTTGGAACATGTCTACGCATATTTTCAAATCGATAGTGTGTTGTCAAAAATGTCGATAAACTGAACGAAGAAAATGCAGGGGAGCAGAAACCAAAAACAGACACGTGGAGAACTTAGCACGGAAGTCGCCCACACCAGATTAAAAAAAAAAATCCAGAGAAGCCACTAAAGATGTTCCAAGGACATGGATGAAAACTTATAATAACATAAGGCCTAACAAATAGGATAAAAAAAGGACCCACTTGAAAAGGCAAGTCTGCCATAGTTTTAGCGAGGTAGTAAGACTTCAAGCTATACCAGTTGTTGAGATGTTCACGAATAAATACTACCTTTTCCATCGGAACTGAAATAGAAGACATGGTAAATTTAAGTATCACATCAGCAGAAAAGCTAAGATACGTCGCGTTCCTTTTCGTCTGGTGAACTTATCACGTTCTTATCCACTTGGCATCTCGATGACTTCACACAAGAAATACGAGTCACAACAGGGCCTAGAACACAGCACGTCACGTACTTACAGGTAAGAACTGTTGGCATAAGCGCTATGAACATCAGAAACAGCATGGAGAAAAACAGGCATCCAGTGTTGTTGAACACCTTGTTGCCATCGTTTCCAATACCGAAATAGAGAAGCCCTATCAAAACGCCGACCATGATGGTGGAGAAGATGCGCAGGTGGGTGAACATCTTGTCGCGCACAATGGACACCATCGCTCGCTTGCTGAGGACCGCGAACTAAAATCGATGCAACCACAAGTTATGATACAACGCGATCCCACATACGCCGACTTAGGAACAAGGAGTAATAGGGGAAATAAAAACAGGAACAGACACAAAGAGGAGGGCAGAAAAGAGCTCCAATCATTCTTGTTGTGGAATGTCCCACGATGCGAGGACTATGGACTCATCCTTGACTGATCCTGCAAATGCTGATGCAGATTGGACGAAGCGACTTCCCCGTGGAAGTCTATTGGTCAAGTATGTAGCGAACAGGGATTGGACGAAGCGACGTCCTCGACGAAGTCTATTGGTCAAGTGTGCAGCGAACAGGGATTGGGCGAAGCGACTTCCTCGTGGAAGTCTATTGGTGAAATGTGCAGGGAACAGGGAATGGGCGAAGCGACTTTCTCGTGGAAGTCTATTGGTGAAATGTGCAGCGAACAGGGAATGGACGAAGCGACTTCCTCGTGGAAGTCTATTGGTGAAATGTGCAGGGAACAGGGAATGGACGAAGCGACTTTCTCGTGTTAGTCTATTGGTGAAATGTGCAGGGAACAGGGAATGGACGAAGCGACTTTCTCGTGGAAGTCTATTGGTGAAATGTGCAGCGAATAGGGAATGGACGAAGCGACTTCCTCGTCGAAGTCTTTTGGTGAACTGTGTAGCGAATAGAGATTGGTCGTTGACACGTCCTTGTGTAATATTACTGGACGCTGCCTCTTCTTGGCATAATTTCATTGGATGCTCAAGTACATATCAACAGAGACAATTCGTAATTATTTAACATTGAGTATTCAAGGGGCCGCAACGTGTATATCAGGTCAGGTATGTCAGTTTTCGAAGATAGGACATTAACGCAGTTTCTAGTTACGTTTTTTGAGTCTTCGAAGCAAAATACACAACAATTCCTGACTCCATGTCCCACCTGTGTGGTTTGGCTGGCAGTATGAACAAGGCTGTCCGTGCTGGTGCGTATCCCGCAGCCGGGTACCATGGATACCATCATCTGCTGGGCTAGGAGAGCGTCCACGTTCTCAGATGTCGACACGAAATCACCGTTCTCCAGTTTCTTTAGTTCCTCGCGCTTCTCCTGGATCTTCCAGCCTTTCACGAGGTTGTCAAGGATATCGCCGTACTCGCCCGAGGCTACTTCGATAACTGTCAATAAAGCACACGAAACTGATGTCTGTCACAAAGCAGCATATTGCTTTTTACAAACAAAATCCTATGAAATGAATCTAGCATAAAAGGGAGCAGTATCAACAGACACAGTACCAAAAAATAAAATAAAAACTCGCTTCGCTTTCCAGTTTATATAGCTGATGTGCAGAGAGCCTTAATCAAACAAACAAGCAGCCAATATGATCATGAAGCGAGCCTAAAAGAACAAACAAGCGACCAATACGTACTGAAGTCCGCCGGGTTATGATACTTCGGACACACAAGCTTCTGAGATTCCATGTAGGGCAGGAGATCAACTAAGCTTCCGTTGTAAATACATCGACCACTCGTCAGAACGTAAATCTGCCCACAAGAGGGAAAAAACTGAAGTCTGCCAAGATATTCAGCATACCAATCACGCATCAGATCTGCCTTTACACACAAAATATTAAATACGAATCATTTCTTCTGACCTCCGGGGAAGATTGTTTTAATCAGATACCACAAAAAGAAAACGATATCGCACACGATATTGGGGGGCTTGGCGAATAAATAAAATTCAATTAAAACAAATTTCAATAAAAACTTTCTACCAATGAAAAAAAAAAATTCTGGATAATTTTTGTCCTTCTACCAATACAAAAAAATTCTGGGTAATTTTTGCGCGAGAAAACGAGACGCGTAAAAAGGACGCAGTCCAACAAGGCAAGTCACCGCATTTACCTTATCAAACATCTCGAAAAGCTTAGCGCTTGGCTGGTGAATCGTACAGATAACCGTGCGGCCGCCTTGCGCCAGAGTTTTCATCAGACTGATGCACTGGTAGGCAGACAAGCTGTCTAGACCGCTGAAAGAGGTGCAAAAACAAGTCTTCTGCAAGATGCAGGCAACATGATCGAACTAAACACACAACAGTGTATGAACAGGATAAAATGATAAAAGCGGTTACCTGCCCACGAATTTCAACCCACATATTGTAGCGTCACCGTAACTGAGTAAGAGCAATAGCATACCTTGTTGGTTCGTCCAGGAAAATCACCGGAGGGTTATTCACTAATTCCAAGGCGATAGCCAAACGCTTTCGTTGCCCGCCCGATATGTCACTCATGTACGTGTGCGACGTCTCACTCAATCCCAGCACAGACAAAATGTCTTCAATCTAAGAAACCGCAAACAGCAAGCAGCTTGAACGCATGTTTCAGACCGTCAGCTCAACAAGCGTTTCGTCTCCAGGCGCATGGTGACCAATGCACCATAATAGAAGTAACAAAACAGAAATCCACAAGAATGCCAGAGCAGCAAAAAACGTACCACGCGCTGTTTCTCACTATACGTGAGCGCCGACTTCAAGTGAAGATTTGCTGACACCTAAACAATGACAGCTGTGACTATAACATCCACTTTCAAAAGTCTCCAAAAACAAAAGAACTGCTCCCGAGCATAACGAAGCAATGTTGAGATAGCAATATAGAGAAAGTAAGAACTCTAAAGGCAGAAGGCTGTCTAGAAACATCTTTTTTTCCAACGACATGGCTCAATATGGCATCCATGAAGCTGCAACCTGGAAAAGATAAGTACTTGAGCAGATGGCAGTGATTTTCGAGCATGGGCGATTTCTTCGCCGACAAATTCACAAGGAGAACGTCATTGAGATCAAGAATTTAATTGGAGACCTGCCAACCAGTATCATCATCGACAAGCGGAATCAGATAAGTTTGAAAAGGATGGCATTCCGGACATAATGCCATAATGCGCTGGATCAGTACCGTTGCAGAGACTGCAACTTGATTGTGTTCAGCAACGTAAGCAAAGAAGCCTATGGCAGCTGCGCGAATCTGCAGTTTGAGGAAAGGGACGGCAGTTGTGATGCAGATCCAGCCAAAACCAAGCAAAGATACACGACGCGAAGATGGGAAACGAGACAGGAGCCACGGCAAACATCAACGCAGCAAACGGAACTTCTCGTCCTCTTTATAAGCGCAAGAAACGGTCGACTGAGTCAGAATCTGGACCTACGCCTTGCCGGCCTGCAGCTCTTTAACAACGCTCTCAGTACGCGCGTCCTTTGCTACGATCAAAGATAGAACTTAAGACTTCCGTCCGTTCAGAACCTTGTGAACGCGATCCTCGCGAATGGATGACGTGCACTTCAATTACGTGGTGACCGCTGAAAACCGAGAAGATCTTGCGTGGCGCTGGATCAAACAGCTTTGTCGAAGTCAGATCGGGTGCACGGGGGCCAGTTTGACTTAGGTCTAGCAAAAAGAATTGGCCTAGGGTCTGCATTGAGAGCTGTCACAGTTGATGACAAGAAGCATATTAACTCAAGTGCTAATGAAAGTCTTTTTAAGTTAAATGTAACAAATTGTGATGGCTCCAAATGTGTTTGTAACGTATGAGAGCAAAAGTTTGAATGTTTGAAGACTTGTTGAAAAGAATTGAGCGGATTATATTTCTACATAACTGGCCATTAGAAAGTCGGAAATTTAACGTCGTACTTACCTAATTTTTCTCGGTTTAGCAGGGCTTATCTTTTATATTTCTAGATATTAGAAACTCGGATATTGGACGTTTTTCTTACTTACTTTGTCTCGGCTTAGTTAGCTCTTGTATTTATGAGCTAAATTATATTTTTCATTTTACTAGGTTGATTTTCATTACCGAGCATAAATAAATGTGAAAAGGAAAAACACTCTTGAGGAAACAAAGAAAGACGCGCAAGCAGGAGATAAGCTGCTGGTGAAAGCTGCAGTCGAACCAAAGCAGAGATAAAACAGAGAACTATTCCAGGTTCACTATACTTCCAAATGCGCATTGGATAAACTCAGCCACGACACGAGAAGTTAAAATTAAAGACAAAGCCGCTGCTAAGAGGCTTTTAAAGACCAGACGCTGAGGTATCCAGTGAGGAAATCCAAATCGCCATGTATTATTGCGCACGACAAGCGCAGCGAACGCTATTTGCGACAAAGAAGGAAAATACGAATTGGTGCAATGCGTTTCACTTGCAGTTTGGCAGCACAGACAAAGACGCTAATGCCTGATGGAGCCAAAGTGGAACAATCGATAGTCCATTTTGTAACACTGGAGTTCGATTCCAGTGTACTGCGACGCTACTAGACAGAACAGGACAGTACTGTACACTACAGTAAAGTAACGCATAGTACAGTACAGTACAGTACAGTACAGTACAGTACAGTACAGTACAGTACAGTACATTACAGTACAGTTAAGTGCAGTGCAGTACGATACAGGACATTACGGTGCAGGACAGTACAGTATTGTAACGTGGGATAGAACACGTGGGCGGTACGGTACAGAATAGAATCGCAAGATCAAGAACGCTACAGGTTAGTAGTTAAGCAGTGGACGCTAGTCACACAATCCGACAAAAGCCCGGCAGAAGCAATTGACGGCGCACATGGTGTCACAGCTTACAGTTCAGAAACAGTCGTGCTAATCGTACTGCGCGAGCACGCTTACGACCCAAAATTGATGAGAATCCCCGACTTTGCCTGAATTTGCGGCCAAGTATATATGTAGATGAGCATGCAAATCGCCAGCATGTTTCTCCATGTGAGAGGAACAACAAAGCACGTGCACCTGACATGTGCTTTCCCTTTCTTCAAAATCCTTGTAGGGCCAACACGGGTTAAAAGACAAATCAAGAATCGGAATCGCGAGCGAAGGGATTGTAAGCTGCCTTGACTTTTTGCTCAAAATCGCCTTACAAGAGTCGGTGCGGGCCCAATACCGCAAAGTTTTCAACAGCGCTCAAGGGAAGCAACTTATTCCGAAGAAAAGCAGTAAACAGAATGACAGCCTCCATTTGCTCACAGACCAAACCCGGAAGTACAGCGGAGCGGCGGGCGAATATATCAACAAAGAGACAGAGGGCAGAAGAGGAACGTGTCTCCGGTAGCGAAAAGGCCGTTCTTTACGACCAGGAAATATCGATTGATGCCAAAGACTGCCCAAATCCATATTTTTAATAAAATGAACGCAGGAAGCAAATATCGCACGCTCACACAGAAACTACCAAGCAAAGAAAGCACATAAGTTAATGAAATCATACACACCATCATGGATTCATAAACAGTAAGATTCGGCATAAGAATATCATCTTGCATGATGTAACATGATATTTTTCTAAAGCGCCGCAGGTTCCGTTCAACTCCATTCACACAAACTTTTCCTTCAGTAGTCCCTCGAGAAGAACTAAAAAATATATATTCGTGAACATGAAAACCTTAAACAAACACACAAGAACCGGACAAGGGCCACTGACCTACAGACCGACAGACAGAAAGACAGATACGGAAAGGTAACGATAAAATGTCAATAAAAAGTAGTAAAAGAAAGATGCCCAAACTCGTTCCTGCAAGACCACTCCCATGATGCCCTGATTGTATCAAAAATGATACTACTACCAAAACCTAGGATACACCTACACGAAAAGACAGACAGACAGACAGACAGACAGATAGACAGACAGACAGAAAGATAAACAGACCGACCGACCGATAGACAGACAGACAGACAGACAGACAGACAGACAGACAGACAGACAGACAGACAGATAAACAGGCGGACAGACATACAGACAGATAGACAGACAGACATGCGGACATAAAGACAGACACAGCTTCATATAAGCGTTGTCCACAAGCATCCTGAACTCGCTCCTGCAAGGTCGCTCCAAAAAAATGTTTTCATTAACAACGAAAAGGTGGCCGTGAAACATGAGACGTGAGGAGCACCGAGCAACTCCTAATCAACAAAATGATACCAGATGATTTCAGTAAAAAGTCGCGATTAGGCGTGCGCTGGTTTGGACTAGTTTAAGGCACCCCACACCAAGTAGTACAATCGACTGACACAATTGCTGCGATTTTGCCGAGACAAAAGTCCACCCAAAGTTAGCTCGAGCGATTGAGGAGCCAAAACATGGAGTACTTGGCTTTCTATAGCCGGTGCAGAATGCACGAAAACGTCTGAGGACATCAAATATAATACCGGCGTTTTATCTGCGCCGTGTTTGTTCATGTACTTGACCCGCTATCCAGAGGCGATCCGGCTTGGGACTAACGAATGAACGCAGTTTGAAACAACGCAGTTCCACTCCAGAACCGCTAATCACGATTTCTAACGCCGTTGGTATGGAATTTGGGAAACATAAACAAAGCAGTAGCAATGTAAACCGTTACAGTATGAGGTAGATACAGCCTGCATCGGAGTGAAATAAGGCGTAGCATCAGGTCCCTGCACGCATCACCAGAGGCTTTTATAGTAAAAATCAGGAACGAGGTCTTCTAAGGCAATAAGTCCAAGTAATACAAGACTATGCATTCGGAGAAACGGGGAACAAGCGAGACGTTGAGCTTTCAGCTAGCCTGGCTCAAAAACAAATGAGTCACTATAACGCGTGTACGCTTTTTAGATTTACGCTACTGCTTAACATGAGCAAGAAAGATAATGCAAACACCAGCTAAAATAAGAAACAAACTTGAATAAAAAAATCAGTACAAGCATCAGATGTCACCCATGCAACACCATATGAGAAGACGTGCGCCACACGCGGCTTCAGCACGATATGCTTGGAATGCCATCAGACCCAAAGAGTGACAACATTTGACAAGAAGTTTAGGTTACGCACACCAACCAGCTGCATTGATGTATGCAGCGCAGATGTAACGAACCACGGTCGAGCTTCACAGTCGTAACTACCAGAGCCAATGTTATTGTCTGTACAATAAGATGTATGTCTAATTAATGTCTGTCCTACAATCACCCAGATCTCCAGTTCAGTAAAAAAAAAAAAAAAAAATATCCAGAGCAAGTGAGAGTATTATCCAGCCATATGATCAGCAATCGCAAGCTCATGAACAAAGGGTACACATTTGTGGTACATAAATACATACATACATACATACATACATACATACATACATACATACATACATACATACATACATACATACAT